>JARJCM010000263.1:0-145479 GCA_029233265.1 Mycena alexandri
TTTCCCAGGTGCTGGTCGGCGCCTCCTCCCAAGGAGCCGGGGCCCCAGCGCTCGCCGTTGTCGGTTGTGGATCCCACCCGTCACCCGTTCCCAGGCGTTGGTGGGCCTCAGGAGGAGCGGGGCCCCCAGCCCGCTTACCCGGAGGAAGAAGCCAGTTCCCAGCCGAAGCGGCTGGGTGCCCAGCTGGGGGTGCTCAAACATTCCTCGCGGTCCCGCTCGGACCTTCAGCTGCAAAGAAAAAAGCTGGTCAGCGGCTTGAGAAACATCCCATAGGGAGCCACTGACCTTCGGAGACCCCGAATGCGACGGCGATCGCGAGGAACGCGGCGGTCCAAACTGACGAACGCAGCGTCGTGCCGGCGAGCTCTGCGGGAATAGATCCGCCCTAAACACAGAATTGGGATGCATTGAAAAGAATTAAAGTGAAGGGGCGTACCTTTAGGGGTCTGGCTGGGGCGAGTCTTTGACTTGGGCATGGTGGGCAGGGGTAAGGTATCAGCGTAGATCAAGATTGTGACCCACATGGGCAGTTTTTGATTTGAGATCGTCGCGATAAACCAAATCAAGGTCAGACGCACAAGGTCAGACGCACACTACCATGATGCCCGACGCGACACGACCCCAGAGCAGCAACGTGCTGACCGACGAGGAGGACAGAGCTTTCAAGCGACGTGAGCTTTTTAAAAGGATGAAAATGTATATAACTCACGACGATGCTGAATGCAGTGCATCGAAGGCGCACCGCTCGACGCGGGATTGCGGAACTGGGTTGACCGCTACGTTCCTGCGGGAGCGCCTGTGTGGAAGCCTAAGCCTCCGGGTTACGTTGCTGGGAGTGCGGTGAGGGAGCGTGTCGCAGCTCGCGCTCTAGCTGCAGCGCGGGAACGTCCGGCGCTCGAAGAAAAGGCTTTCATGCGGCGTGAGTGTATAAAATGCCGGCCATGAACGTATACTCAGCGAATTTCAGGCTCTGTCGGCATTCCCATTAACCCGCGCCCTAAACTGCCTGGTTACGTGGCAGGTGCCGCCGTGCGGGCGCGTGTTGCGGCGCGGCGCGAACGCGTTGACACGTTGATGGAGCTGCGCAAGCCCTCGTGCTCATCCCCGTGGATTCGTCAGGCTTGGGCCTCTTTCGGAGCCGCTTCTGTCGAGGGAAGCGAGGGAGAAGGCGGCCAAGGCGGCGAAGATAAAGGCTGGACAGGAGGCAGAGGCGCAGCGACAGCGCGAGGCAAGTGCCGCAAACGTCGCGGAGCTCATTCGACAGCGTCTCGCGGGTGAGCAGCGCCAGAAAAAATACTGGGGCTATTAGTGTACCAAGTAATCTTTATTCTGCAAGTGATCTTCGTTCTTCAGCTCACCGAAACGAAATCCGTGCGTGGTCGAAAGGCCAGGCCCAGATCTGGATAAAATGCCGGGTGAATCTAACGCCGGCGTTGAAGCAAATTCAGATGGTGGTAAATGATGGGAGACAACTTGCCTGCTGCCACCATGGACCCCGCTTTTCAGGTGAGTTTCCCGCTGTACTGCCGCCCTCCCCTCATCCCGATTCACAGGATATGGACTTCATTGATATCTTGAAGCTCGAGGAAGAGGGTAACGGCCGCTTGAAGATGCCGGAAAATCGTCCAACGCGCTGCGAGCGTTGCGATGTGGAAACGAACGGGCTATACCGCTGCCCGCACTTGCTTCTGGCCAAGGTTTAATTGTCGGGCTTGTACGCTCGCGGCCCACGCCGAGCACCCTCTGCATCGTATCGAGGTAAGGTTTTTACTTCGTTGCGTGCGGCGCTAACTGACTTTTGTCCAGTCTTGGCCCGGCTTCCAGGGGGCTTCCTTGGCCTCGTTGGGCTTGGTGGTGTACTTGGGACACGGCGGCGACAAATGCCCCAAGGGCGTTACCGACGCGGACTTCACCATCGTCGGTCTCGACGGAGCTCACGACATTAATCTCAATTTCTGTGCTTGCGAGAAGGCGCCTGCGCGACAGGAGATGCAGCTTGAATCCATGCGTTGTTGGATTTTGAGATCGCGCGGTACAGGGAAGACTTGGGCTTGATTTCGAGAAAGCAGGAGACGAAGAGGCGGCGGAAGGTGTCCCAGGTGCTGCAGAGCTCGTACTCGTAGTTTCTTGCTGCTTGTTTTCTTGTCGTTGCTGCAAACCGTCGAGAGGATTTGTTGAGAGGAGTTAAGAGTCCCGTTTTGGAAAGGAACGTTTCGGCCGAAAGAGCCGAGTGTTTGGTCCTGTTCTCTAACCCTCCGCCGCCATGTTGTACATGGCGGGGGCGGGGTAACTCTTCCGCTGGACGCGACATACTCAGCCTGCGCCCACCTGTTGGTGCGCTGTCCGGCAGTAGCTCACGTTTGCGTGCGCTGAACCAATACTGCAGTCACCACGGTTTGTGCGCTTGACGTTCGCACTCAGACTCAAGTCTTCCCCACAACCGTTCCAACTTGGAATTGGCGAATACATTCAAGACGTTTCTACTTGTACTATTGATCGACGGTTCCACGGGGAAGGTCGTAGGAATAGATTATATACAGCGAGCTGGGTAAAATGGTGAGTAAATGGCGAGAACGGCGACCGGCGCGTGCAGCTGACCTTGGTTCTCCAAATTCAAAGTTCTGGAAGGCCTCTCCGCGCTGAAGGTTCTGCGCTGCTGCCGCTGGGGCATTCGTCGCGGCTGCGGACGCTGCAGTTGTGGACGCTATGCAAGGTTTGTAAAGCGAAGGATTATCAGAGCGTACAACTTACCTTGAGGACTGGACAGCCGCTGCGCGTCAAGGGCGTCCTTTACTGGCGCTTCAGGGAGGGACATTGGTGGTTTCTGGAAGAAGTGCGATACATCGAGGTGCGATACATCGACCGTTTACCCGAGGTGTTTCATCACCAACATGCATGTCTAGTTGACGACGACCTCCTCATGCCTCGAAGGAAAAGGGCAGAGCGCGAGCTCATCGCCAACAGCGACGACGAAGGGGACGCCAGCCTTCCTCGCGCTGAGGACGTGGACCGCATCCCAGAGCGCCACATCCATCGTGCGGCGGATGGCTTCATGCGCCGCGAGTTCACGACGGTCGAGGCTGTGGCGTCCCCGAAAAAGGCAAAGAGGCCTTCCATGGGGCTGAGACCCGACGCGGCACCACTGGAGGCTTTTGGTCCGACAGCGGACGGATTTGGTCCTGACGAAGAGGCCCCGATATACGATATGCTTCCCAAGGAGCCACGAGCGCTACGACCATCTGTATGTGATAATGCACTTGTCGGCGAGCTTGGTTTCTGATCTCCCGCAGGATAACCCGCTCGGGGAGTGGGTGAGGAAGAAGAAGCCTCAAACGTACCTGGACCAACTCATCCAGCTGGAGGGCCGAGGCGAATATCAAGTCGACGAATACTGCATCATCTGTGGCGTCGCCGGTGGTGAATACCGCTGCCGCGATTGCTTCACGGACGACCTGTATTGCAAGGAATGCATCGTCGTCGCACATCGTGACATTCCGCTGCACGGAGTAGAGGTACGAGTACCCCAATTACACAGAAAGGTGCATTACTGATAGGAAACAAGATGTGGAACGACGGGAAATTTGAGAGAGCGACATTAAAGGCCCTAGGCTTGCGCATTCAGCTGGGTCACGGCAAGCCGAACAAGCGCGTTTGCGGCAAGGCAGATGCGCCAACCCACAGCGTGCGGTTGACGACGACTTTGTCGTCATCGACGTCCACGGCATCCATGAAGTCGCTCTCGATTTTTGTGCCTGCGAAACAGCACAGCCGCACGACATCCAACTCCTGCGCGCGCGCTGGTATCCGTCCACAGGGAAGCTTCCGAGGACAGCGGCGACATTCAAGGTCTTGAGGCGGTTTCACTTAACGACGCTCGAGTCGCATTGTGCAGTGAAGGCGTTCTATCTGAGCATCGCCCGCGAGGCTGATAATACGGGGACGGTGCCCATTCGAGTAAGTTTTCCGTCTTGTGTTCCCCTTTGACCGCGGGGCTGACGAATGAGCAGGATCGGTACGACGAGCTTTTGCGTATGACACGGGAATGGCGGCACCTGGAGATGCTCAAGCGGGCTGGTCGAGGTCACGACCCGGCCGGAGTGGAGGCCACCCAGGCTGGCGAATGCGCACTGCTTTGCCCCGCTTGTCCACAGCCCGGGAAGAACTTACCGCCAGATTGGAAGGACACACCAAAGTCGAGACGGTCAGTATCCCTGCAATATCTGTACGTTGTGACTAAGGCCGATGTTTCTCAGATTCCTTTACGCGCTGTTCCTCGCGCTGGACGCCAACTTCCGGATGCGCAGGAAGAAGGTCTCCAGCGAGGAGAAAGATCCATCCCTGGGTGATGGGTGGTCGTTCTACTGTGAGATCGCGCCCTACTATGGCTATCTTGCGAAGAATTGGAAGCAGAAGCAGGAGGTGCGCTTTCTTTCTCTTGGAAATGGTTACTTTTCTAACTCTGGATGACAGCGCAGCACCTGCGTCGCCCACGACGCCGTAGACAAGCCGGATCGCGAGTCGCGGGGAACGGCATCTTCAGGTATTGCAACTGTCGACTGCGCCCGGCACAATATGAAACGCCCCAACGCGGTGGGCGATCTACAACTTGGCGAGAGGTATAGATATCGTCGTTGTGTACGGGATTATAACTGACGTTCTACTTAGATACATAAACATGGACTACATTTTCTTCATCGGACTCGCGGGGAGCGAAATTTCGGAGCTGTTTGTCTCGTACGACATTGCGTGCCAATGGCACAAGAATATTTGGGAACGAATGAAGACTTTCGATCAGGGAGTCCGCTTTGTGCGGGGAAAGAAATTCTGTGTCTTCCTCATCCCCAAGTTCCACCTACCGGCGCACATCGAAGCGTGCAATATTCTTTTCTCCTTCCACCTCACGCGATTTGTCGGGATGACGGATGGGGAGGCGCCGGAGCGGGGCTGGGCGATGCTGAATCCGCTGGCGAGCAGTACAATGGAGATGGGACCTGGGATGCGACGGGACACGATCAACGACACATTTAACGACATGAACCACAAGAAGATCTTAGGGCTCGGTGAGTACTGAACGTGTCGAGCGGAGCGCGAGGCTGAGATAGTTTGCAGGGAAGGCGATGTTAGACAAGCTCGCCGACTGCGTACCGGAGCTGATCGCGGCGAGCACAGAGCTAGAGGAGCTGGAAACGTCGCTGTGTAACCTCGGCGCTGGGCCGACGTTGGAGGAGTGGAGGGCGGAAGTGGAGGCGTGGGAAGACAGCGCTGAAAACCCGAATCTGTTTGCGTCGAAAGGCGAGCGCAAAAGGGTGGCGGACGTTCGGCGGGAGCTGGCGGAGGAGGTGCAGAAAGACATGGAGCGGGCAATGGATGTGGACGATGACAAGGAGACGGCTGAGGACGAGGACGACAAGGTGGAAGTGGCCGAAGAGATGCACGCGACCGAATGGATCGCGATGGGAGTACAGTTGGAGGAGCTACAGTGAGCGCTCGTCGTGTCATTCAGGCGGGAGTCGAGACTAACAGGCGCAGGCGCACGTTGGGCTTCAACATCGGGAAAATCGGCAACCACCCTACCGCGGAGCAGCAGACCAACCTGACTGAGCGAGGGAACAAGCTGCGGCGAAAACTGCTGACGTGGATGGATGCACAGGCTCTCTTTATTCCCCACGTCGCCGTTCTGCGCGCGGAGGAGGACCGCGAACGGAAGAGGATTTCCGCGACGCAGGTACAGCCAGGCGTGCAGGTGCAGCACATGACGCTGTGGCTGCCCTCCTCCATCGCTGACCGCGTCGCTTGCGATGAAGAGCTGTACGAATACGAGTTCCGCCTACGCGAAGCTCAGGCTCACGAGGCACTCGACGACATCCGCAACCAACTGCTGCTCCGCACGCACCTGTACAAGTACAAGGACAGATTTTCCCGTGGTGTGAAGGCGAACTCCCGGTCGCAGACGAAGATTGAGGCAGTGGAGGAGCGGACGCGGCGATCGACGGAGCGTTATCGGGCGGCATGGCGTGCGCTGAAGGGTCTAGGGCGACACATGGGGAGAAAGGAGTGGGAAAAGACGCTGAGGCCATTGTTGACGGAGGACGTGCGCGGGATGCCGCGTGCGTTGTTTCAAGATCCGGAGCGAAAGAAGTTGCTAATGAAGAAGGGACCGGCGGCGCGAGAGAGAGCGAAGCAAGCGGGGGCGGAGGCGAAGGCGAAGATGTCCTGGATATGGAGGAGTCCGGGAGTTGAGGAAGGGGACGGAGGGATGAACGAAGGTGTGCTGGTTCTCCCCGCGCTTCGACTCTTGCTAACGTCTGCTCCCACAGCACTTCGAATTGAATGGGCTAAAACGAGAGCAAGATTTTTACGCCAGTGTGAGCAGCTCGATTTGCTTGAGGAGGAGATGCGTCGAATCCTCCAGTTTCTACGGTGGCGGGCCGACTGGTGGGAGCAGAGAGCTGGACAGCGTCCGCAGGCCCCGGAAGACGACGCAGATCGGGTGCCTGGTGTCGCGTACGCCCCTAAGCACGCCACGTATGCGGAGGGGAACGTTGCGTACACCAAGCGACAAGCGGAGATCCTCCGCACCCGCGCACAGCAGTTTGAGGAGATGTGGGTTGACGCGGCGGATTTCATCGAGATGGGGAGGACAGCCATGGGCAACGGGGATGCAGACGCGGTGGATGCGAACGCGGCGGATGCGCGGGATACGGACGCTGAGGACGATATGGTGGTGGAGAGTGAGGCAGGGGATGAGCAGCCGATACCACCGAGACCGCATCCGCGACCACCGACAGTGGTGGAGAGTGTGGCCGAGGAAAAGCAGGACCGAGAAGTGGATGACGCTGAGGACAGGGAGTTCTTTTTGTAGGGTAATTATATATAAATTAATTGGACAGCTCGATAGAGCGTCGATAGACTTGTATTTTACATTTATTTCTACTTCGGGATGCGAGGAGGTTAGGCCGAATATGGGTGTGATGACGTGAAGGCCATGCCAAACAAAGTGTCAGCTTGCGGTGCAAACATAGACAATGTCTTGGTCGAAGCCATCAAAGCCAAGCTCAGCGATCAACGGTGAGTTCAGGTGCGTGGACATCGCCTCTCAAATGAGGAACTCTTCTAACGCGATACATCGCCAGCCCAGCAATGCCATCAGCAGTGTGCTCCGGCCCCTGGGCGCTGCGCGACCGTAAATGGGGGTTGTTCTAAGGTGATGTATCGCCGACGTTCTAATGAGAACGATTGATACATCGCGTTCTTCCTTCTCATTAGAAGGCGCGATGTATCACTTCCCCAGTATCTGGTGACTTATAATGATTCTGCATCTGCAGTGATGTCGAAAAGCTTCTCGAAGGCCGGCCTGCCGTTCATCGACACACCGGACACGAAAAGCCGGTGATGCGGCATCGAACTTGAATACGATTGGCTGAAACTAAGTCTACAAGAGGATATACCCCCGGAAAGACCTGGTTTTTTGATATCATTGATCTTCCCAATGTAGTTGGCGGTTTCAAGATCTCCGACCGAATTTTTGAGCAACGCACGCAGTTTAAACACCGATTTTGGGGTCAGTGCTCTACAATAACTTCCTAAATCTCTCCCCCTTTTCTCTCTTTTTCTCTTCTTTTTCTCTCTTTTCCAACTTGAATTCGGCTTGATCTCCCCAGACATACACTGCGTTCTGGCCCTATGTAGCCGAGCATCGGCTACATTATTATACGTCACGTAAACGCATGCCGTTCTGCGTCTACATGCGTCTACGTGACGCGTACGTGACGCATAATAACGTAGCCGAATGTAGCCGATGCCTCAGCTACATGGGGCCGGAACGCAGTGATAGTTAATGAACCGTGTTTGTAGCAGGTGAGAACAAGTTGAACGATGTGTCAGTCTCACGTCGGGACACGCCAACACTGCCACGGCAGCCACGGCACAGCACGGCGTGACACGGCTTTTTCCCGGGGCCCCTTTGGATTTACTTGAACACTTGCGGGTTGAAGGAGTGTTAAACCCGTAAAACCCAAGTACCCGACTCGTAAATCCGTGGTTTTCAGCCGAAACTAGGGCCCATATCCAGACCAGTCACTGTGATTTAATATGTGTCCCCACGCGTCGAGTATTTCTGAGCAAGCAATTCTACTGACTGTTATCCGCACAAGTCTAGTACATGGGAGCTTTTTTTGGCCTCAATTTCGCTATTTCACATCAAAAAAATCATTATGTTGAAATCCACGGGCTGCAGTACGAGTATGGTTTCGAATTACCCATCCTGTCTCAGCCAATTTTCCTGACTGGCAGTGACCGTTACGGGTGTACATTTTATGCCTGTGCATCTGGCCGTACTCACTCAAACTGCAAAAACACCAACGCCGTCCATATCATCAAAGCAGAGGATCCACTTTTGCGCGACGAACACTGCTCGCCCACGTGGAGGAGCTGGTAGGTTAGTTCGCCGACCTGGGTTCAATTGTCCAGTGAGCGTGAGGAAAAACCGGGGCCCGACGATCGATCGCAGGCGCATCCAATACCCTTTGCGCTAGATTTCTGAAGGCATGTAATGAAAAGAATCGGACCTTGAATGAATGTAGTCTCCGTATTGCTGGTCTTCGTGGCGCTAGATGTCAAAATGGGTCCGTGACAGATACTTTGGCGCGTCGAGTTGAAGTAGTAGCTGGCATTCGGGACGGGCGTGCAAAGGGCGACAGTGTAAGTGAAAGTTGTGTCTGCCAAGCCGCGGCCCAGGACGTCTGCGTCCATCGGCGGATTATTGTTATGACCATCGTTCCGCAGGCGAGTTAGCCGTCGCCCCTGCACTGGGCGCCACGATAGTTAGTATGACGGCCAAACAAATGGCGGAAAAGACGAAAATATAAAATGTACGCGCCGGATACCCTGGAGAATATTGCTATGAGGAATTTAAGAGCTTCGTTTGCAAAACCCGCGGCACCGTCGCAGGCACCCACTCCACGACGGAACGCTAAGCCTATGCTTCGATTCGCGCTCGCAGACGACCACGGCCGCCAGACGCGGCGTGCATATATCCTTGTCCCAGCGTCCTTCGCTTCATCTGCAATGATAAAATCTGGGAAACTGGGAACTGGGAAACTGGGAATTGTAAACGCACTCCTAGGGATTAAACATGTTTTTCAGGAAACCGAACGGGACTCCATGGACTTGGGGGAAATATTTGGTCGCGATCTATGCTGGTCATGAGTTGAGACGGACAGGGTTAGCGCACTACGGACTCCGACGCGCTCGCGCCTGATTAAACGCCCCTCGCTGCTGCGGTAAGCAACGAGATGACGAGCCGACGCCGCGACCCGCGCGCGCCACCATCTCCATCGTCCGACGCACGGGATCGACTACGACATTGCTCGCACACCGCGGACGCCAAGGCCCACACCAACGGGCAGTAACACGACACTTGGCGCCATCTTCTCCGTCCAATGAAACGGTAAGCGCACGAGGCGAGGCGCACGAGCATGAAGCACAACACCCTTCCTCCAGGAAAAAGGGAAATCACCAAAGAACTAAATAAAACGACGTACAGAGCTCAGGACACAAACATCCACGCTGTGCCGCGACTCTGCTCTTTCCCCCCCTACTCTCTCCATTCCCACTGACGAAGCCGGAGGTGCGGTTGATGGCGGACGTTGGCGGAGACGTTGGAGCCTGCGCGCGTCACACGGCGGCGGATGTCGTCGGGGGTGATGGTGAGTTTATGAGCGATTACCTCGTAAAGTGGACAAAATAAAATAAATAGACAAAAAATGTAAAGCCTCGGGAAGGCAAAATGAATGATATGAAGTCGTGCTGTGTCGTTGGCGTCAACGAGCAGCGCAAGAAGAACAGAAAGAAAAATCAAGGAGAAAGAAATTGCGTCAGAAAAAATCAATGAAATTTCAGGTCGCGGGGAAACGAAGAGCAAGCGAGGACCAAGAAAAAACGAAGAAGAAAGTTACCTAGCCCGGCGCGGTCTGCCGCGGACTCGTAAATAAACTAACCCGCACCCGCGCTCAGTCCGCACTCGCACTGAACACTGCGCTCCCATATATTGTGGGCGCCGGCGGGCCAAATGCCTCACCACACGCGCTGTCAGTGCCCAGCTTGTACGCTGGCGGGGAGCTGGAGTGCGGGGTGGCATGCTGGGGCGAAGGAGGAAGCAGGCGGTGTGGGCGGCGGGACATAAGAAAAAAGATATGCATCCATTCCTTTCCCGATAAGTCTACCCCCATCGACGTATGGTAGCGACGGCGGAGAAGGCAGCCAGAGGAGGGATGTCGTGGACGGCACGTGGGAACAGTACCTGGGGCTGGCTAGGGTGGACCAAAAGGCTGCTGAGGTGCGCCGAGATCGGTCCCTGGAGGTACGGATGAGGACTGAGGCGCGGTCCGGCTGAGGCGGGCTGAGGCGGCTGCTGCGGGGCGCTGAGGTCGGGCCGTTTCCGGATCTTGAGAGATTAAGTATACAGAATACATTGACGCGACAAGATGTTCAACACGCCGGTTGTAAAAGTTACTCGCGTGCGGTGTGCCTACCCCAGACACCAATAGTTCATTCCCCAGAGTCAGTTCCGCGAATAATCGCACGATGGCGAAGATAAGGAGGTTGAGGAAAGCGACCCAGGAGCAATTAATGAATAGCAGGGGCCAGACACAGGCAATTCTGAGCAGAGTTTCATCATTTCAAAATTGAAGTTGACTTGAAGCTTGAAACTTGAGATCCATGTTGGATCCATGGCAATCTGAGAAAGCCAAAAGGGCGTCGGGGATTGTTCATCTGGGGTGGCTCCTTGGTGGCTCCCTCAGTCGGCTGCAGAGTACCAGCGTAATAGAATGGGGACAACACTGGGTGCACACCACCATTGGCGGGGCCCGCAAATTATAAGCAAATTGAAAGCAAATTTAGAATTTACTGCTCATTTGCTTTCAATTTGCGGGGGCCGCAAATATTAAATTTGCTTATCATTTGCTTATCATTTGCTTTCAATTTGCGGGGTCCGCAAATTCTAAATTTGCGGACCCCGCAAATTGAAAGCAAATCAGGTGGCCAAACAATCCAAAAAAGGCAAATTTTGAGGTCATCTGATCATTGGGATTCTACCCTCGGGATTCTGATGTACCATACTGGGTAATTCAGATTTCTAGGATTCTGATTAAGGGGTTACAGGGGCAGTCTGTCCAATATAACTTCTAGTGCAAAGTTTGGCTACTCGATAGGTTTCACTTTTCAGACACAGAAGATTGAGGTGTATCGTCATGTATTACACAATGTACAGGCCTTGGCTAAATTGTGTTTTAAAAACCTCATCAGTAAACTAAGTAAAGTGTATACACCGGAATCACTAACAAAATTTAATGTGGACACACCTGGATTTAAGCTGGTATAGTTTTTGCCCTCGCAGATGACTGTGGCAAGAGCATGAAGCATTAGTGGAGCTGAGAGGGAAGCCTACAGAGGTTAACACGATGGGAAAGCATGCAGATAATGATCAAGAAATCATGATGGTGACTGAACAGCTATTTTAAAGGACTGATCCTCTTTTGATCGGACATAGCTCTTTCTCTCCCTCTATGTTCGGAACTTTGTCTCACTGCTATAGGCAGCCGGGGTCATGAGCCGGCTGCCTATAACAGTGAGACAAATACTGACCTTCCCAGTGTGTTTTATTTCCCCTTTGGTATCTTCTCTGTTGGCCACATCCTGCCCCAGGACTGAGCTTGCTCAGCACCTACCTCCCTGTGACCAGTCCTCTGCATGAAGCCCCCATGTAGCCGGGAAAGAGAAGAGAGTATGGGGCCAACATACTCAACACTCCTCTGGTCATGTACGGAGTGGGCCAATTTGCCCGATGTCTACGATTTTGTGCACATCGGGGGAGATCTGTTAATGATCTCCTTCGCAAAGTTTTCCTGGAACCCCCCTGCAATCACAGTTAAGTGTGCGCGGGTGTTGAGTCTTTGAGTGGCTCAACTACAGGAAAAAGGATATTGTGAGCTTCTGAACTTTCCCTAGGTTCAGCAGTCTTTTTGAATGCTCAAGTAAACTGCCTTGAAGAAGTATGCCCCCTTCCTTCACACTGCAGATTTTGACTGACTATTCCCTTTTGGACTGGCATATTTCCCTTTGCAGGCTGCAGTAGGGAGCTTTGTTTAAATATTGTTTCCTCTCTGCGCCCCATTGGGCAGTGATGGTTAAGAACGGCCTGCCGACTTGCATCTTCCTCATGTTGCAAGGACTGTTTTGCACCCAGGTGCGCAACTTCCTACATTTTCTTTTGCTATAATGATAATATTGACACAATGTTTTTCAGTGGCTCTTTTGTGTTTCTCCTTGTAGTTCCGCACCCTGTGGGCAGTGATGGTCAAGAACGGCCTACTGGTCGCATCTCCCTGGCCTGCAAAGACTGTTTTGTACCCAGATGCATGACTCTCATCCTTCTTTTCTCTTTGCCATAGGAGAACACTAACCCAATCTTTTGTATTAGTACCTGTTCAATGTTTTGATTTCTTTGTGCTGCATAAGTGATGGCCAAGAACAGCCTACTGGCTCACATCTTCCGCACGGAGCAAGGAATGGTATGTTCATCACTTATTTTTTATATGCATCTGGCTCAACTTGAGCTTTTCTTTATGCAGAGCACTTTAAACCAACTGCTATTATGCTTTCATCCAGTGGTCATAACATGCTGAAACCACACTGTGTGTCCTAAACCTCTGCATCTGAAAATTCACCAACTTATCTTTTTTTAGTGCCCTTTGAACTACTGTCTTCGGCCACCCAACATCTTTTATTGTTTGCTGTAGATGGATCTGTGCCACTGCAGGTGGTGGAAGGAGGGAACAGGGCCCGTTCCCTTCTTCCACCACCTGCAGTGAGACAGATGGTAGTTTAGTCTCTTTAGTTGAGAATCCTGGGATGAGCAATATTTTTGCAATGTTGTATTATAAATAATGGCTCTGGTGTCATATGTGGAACCAATTTTTTTCCCCAAAAACCACGCAATCAGGTAGTAAGACTCTAATGGGCAGCACTCACAAGAGCTTGTTGGCGTAGTTGTATGTGTGTTTGTCTCTCACGTTTTGTAATCTACTGTTTTTTTTGGGTTCGATCCTCCCAAGTCACACTTTTTAATGCTGTCTCTTTTGGCAATCAACCGCTTTTCCGTGTCACAATAAATACAGTTCATCATTATTTACTCCTTCCCATTGAGTAGCCAGTTTACTTTAGAACTACAACCAAATTTATCCTGAAACTGTTCAGATAATTTATCAATGAATTTTGTGCTCACTCACCCCTTGCACTTGACCTGCAAAACCACAATATTAGGGTTGTTTGTTCAAGAAAAAATCCCTTGAGGAGAGAGTATTGACACAACACTGGCAAGTTGAAGACTGATGCAATAGTTACAGTACTGAACACAGACACCATTTTATTCCTCAAAAGACCTGGGAGCTTTCTTGATCGTGGTACACAACCCTGGGTCTTATATAAATGAACCGGGCCTTTTAAACCTAAATTTTTGAATCCCAGATATATATTTTATCCCATTGACTTCGGACAGGACTGAGAGAAGTAGCAATGTCAGATTTAAGTTGACTCTGCAACAAACATAGTATTATTGGTGTTTGAGTAAATTATGTATTGGCACTGTATGCAGAGGCTTTAGAGAAAGCCAGAAATTCCGGGTTCCAGAATCTCTGACTTCCTTTCCTAATTTTCCTACGGATAATTAAGGTTGGAAGCTCAGATCTTCCAACATTTCGGGTTACTACCTGCTTTCTCAAATTCTCTAGTCATTTTACCTTGGCACATTTTTGTCGAACCTACACCGTTATTACATACCCTCTTATTTTCTTTTTTCAGCCTCTGTTGAGCCCACTTTTTTTTTTTTTTTGACAATTAGTGAATTTCGATGTTTCAGCATCACACAGGAGGAAAACTTTGTGCCTGCGGCGCTGGTGGGTATTCAAGTAAGCAAGTCCTGCAGTTTCTTAATTTTTGACGCATCGCTGCCCGCAAAGTATCGTCAAAACTCTCGTGGTAACTTAAATAGGGGCATGGGAAGTCTCCAGGCCCGATTGGGCCTGGTCAGGCCAAATGCGGCCTGAGTTACCAAATCGGGCCTCGAAGCTGTCCACATATGACACCAGACCTAAATAATGTCACGTGGACCTAGAATTCCGTCTAGGTCCACGTGATCCGGTTGCCCCAGCCTTGAAAAAAGTGCAATCCCTCAGGTTTGAACCCGAGACCTCAGACAACTGACTCAACTGCAATGGAGAGAGACATTACCAGTAGTCTAAGACACCATAGCAACTCCAATTGGATTATCTTTGACACAACTCACTGAGGACTATGTAGTTCAAACCAGTCCTTGAACAGGTTCAAATTGAGGGTAGAAACTTAACCAGCTGTGAAAATGAATGTCAGTTCACAAGAAAGAAGAAATAAATTCACACTCATTGAAGTTTGAAGCCAAGATTTGACTTGGAGCCTGTTAAAAGCTGGAGCTCAGTGAAGAGTAAGGATTTAGACAAGATAACAGTCAGTTGAACACTCCACAACTCGGAAGCTGAGGGTACCCACTGTGAATCAAATTGAACCTTGTTTTGGTCCAAGATTCAAGTGCTACTGAATGTTCACCACCATCTGCTTCAAATATAAGGAAGAACTTGAACTGACAGGCACACAATTAACAAGTCAAAAGTTATGTTTGAAAACCGTTGAGGATGTGGGTGAACAGTTCGGTTGTCAGCATTGAAAACCTCATGTAAAATGAATGTAAGGACACACCTCAAATCACACAAGATTGAGCAATATTCATATACAAGATAAAGCAATGTAACAAACAGAATGGTGAATTGTGAACCTTGCCCCGGTAAGTGCCAGAAATGTCAAACAGTAAGCAAATGAGTTGAAGTGCAAGACTGAAGCATTGTAGGTGGTGGTTCATGTCAACAGCAGGCATGACCATCTGTGCCAAATTGGGTCTCTTGTTCTGTATCTATCTCTCTGTTCAAATATGCATGATCATGAATAAGGCTGGACATCAGAATCCTAAGAATCTGAACAATTACCCAATGCAGCACATCAGAATCCCAAGGGTAAAATCCCAATAATCAGATGACCTGAAAACTTGCCTTTTTTGGATTGTTTGGCCACCTGATTTGCTTCCAATTTGCGGGGTCCGCAAATTCTAAATTTGCGGACCCCGCAAATTGAAAGCAAATGATAAGCAAATGATAAGCAAATTTTAAATTTGCGGGCCCCGCAAATTGGAAGCAAATGAGAAGCAAATGCTAAATTTGCTTACAATTTGCTTATAATTTGCGAGGCCCGCAAATGGTAGTGTGCACCCAGTGCAACGGGGCGGGGAGGAACTATGTTTGAAAGTCCTCCAGTCGGACGGTGGTAGAAAGCAACAAGAGTGACGCGGCACTGCCGCGGGCCTGAGACACACTGATGTGGCTGTGTCTACTTCGGGCCGCGGTAGTTGGCGGTAGTTGAATTTTGAATATCCGCGGCACCTAATGTGCCCCACTAACCCCTCTAGTTAGAGGCTGAACATGGGGGGGTTCAGCCTCTAACTGTTATATCCGAGCCGAGGGGTTTAGGATATGGGCCAACCGAACGATCAGACACCTTCCGAACCGGAGCTGAGGGCCGGACAGAACGGAACCAGAGACCGGGGTCGAATGATGAAGATCGGCGGGCTGGATGACACAACGCGACAGGTCATGCGCGAGCGTACTGCCTTAGTCTTCGGAGATAGACAGAGGGATGAAGGGAGTGGTCCGGACCAGAGGTGTGATGGGTCCAATAGGTCCGGGCTCCGGATCGGAGTGATCGGAGTGACGGAGCGTCGGAGCGTCGGAGTGCGGAGCGCCGGAGTGTCGGAGTGCGGGGCACAGAGAGCTGGGGGACCGGAGTAGCGCTACACAACAGGGAGACATAGTGTGAGCATACTTCCCTTCGTCCGGATGGACAGGAGTAAGCGGGTGAGGTCCGCAGTGGGTTCCGGACAGAGACTCAGATTACTTCACGAGGAACGGGGTGAAGCAACTTTAATAATCAAACTGATTTACAGGGAGTAGACTAAGAGGTTAAATAGTAAACAGGCTAATTGTAATGCATAAAGGAGATATAGGTAGTGAAGCATGTGGATGTAACAATAAAGGTGAGTAGAAGATGTGGACGCAATAATAAAGCTGAGTACCAAAAGGAGGAGAAGAAGTCAGGTGACTGATCAGAAGTACTGGAACAATAAGTAAGAAGTAAGGAACATGTCGGACCATTGTTAAACAAGTTGGATGGTGCCATAGCACGGAATCCAAACCCGCGTGGTTACTCCTGACAGCTCCGTGATGCGGAGCGGAGCGTGACCGGAGACGGAGCGTGACCAGAGTGTGACAGCAGGAACGGAGCGCGAGTCCCATGCATGATATATCACAGGAGACACAGGACATGGTATATGGTGTGCAATCCGACTCGGAATGATGTTCGGGATGAATTGGGTAATCCGGAGTCGGAGTTCAACCGGAGTGATTGGTCAGCTCGGAGCGAGGTCCGAAGCAGGTCCGAAGCATCGATGCATGGATGTGCTGACTCCTACAATACTCCGAAAACTCGGGAGTGAATCTCGGAACGGAGTCATTGGACCGCACTCGGACCTTCGTCCGAGTTATCCGTGCATGGATGTAACAGTATCCCCCTCTAGGGTTCGGATCCCTAGACGAACAACCCGGCTCCCGTGGTGAATTGGGAACTGGTTGAAGTCAGGACCGAAGGCCAGAGGCCGGAGGGAATAGGGATGGTGGGAATGGTGGGAATAGGTGGATTTGTTGAAGAAAACTTCAGTGAGAATGTTGCCAAGTTAAGTCTTGAATCAAGCGCTGCATGCCAAGCGCTGACTACCGGAGTGTCGGTTGCACAACAGCCCAAAGCCCGGAACGTTCCGAAAAGCCGGAGGCACAGACGGAGCGTATATTGGAGGGAATGGGGTGAAGCGGAGACGGAGGTAGGCCAGGTGAGGAGCAGCGTCATAATGAATGCAGGAACTCCAGGAACCGGAGGAGGTTGGTGATGACAATGACAATAATCTCGAGAAGTCGGAATTCTGCCGGCGGCGGAGGCAATTTCGGAGCGATCAGTATCGATCGGACCGATTGCAAGGTGCTGCAGAACAGTGACGGAACTCGACAAGTTCGATCTATGGGCAGAGAACGAGTCGGAGTGACAGGAAGTGCTGAAGAATGTGAAATCGGCAAGCCGGAGTAGATGGGAATGACCAGGTGAAGATGAAGGAAAGGATTTGGTCGCGGGGAGAGAGGTCCGAACTGCACCAGAACGTTCCGAAAACCGGATCAAAATGGATGAAGTCGGAGCAGCTCCGACGGGCTTCGGAGCTGAAGAGGAGTGAAGGACGTGGTACGTGGTGGTGACAGAGGTCCTAGAGTGTCCTATGAAGGACCGGAGCGGGAGTTTGACGAACCGAAGGTGAGGGAACGGTTGTCCGGGAGATATCCATTGAAGGATTGGATATTGCCGTCATAGCATGAGGGCAAGGAACCATAGAGGCTATCCATCAAGGAGAGTGAGGTAGAATCAACTATGGGTGCGCCTGACTCTGGTGTTCAAAGTTAATTGAAGACCAATCCACTCAAACATGGTTATGTATGGCGCTGCAGGGCCAAAGGACTGGCACTGAGGGCACATGGTCGAGCGAGATGTCCGGAGTGAGACCGGAGCATATGGGAGTGTACCGGAGACCCCGAAGGGGACCGGAACGCGGAGTATGGGAGATTTGTCGAAGAGACAGGAGTGCAAGACCACATGGAAGAAAACTCGCTGTGAAGAGTTTTGTGAAGGGCTCCAAAGAAGTACAGAGGGTCGAAGAAGTGTTGAAGTTGTAGTGAGCCAAGGTGATAATGAAACGAGGTCCGGGTCAACCGGAGATAGGCGGAGGTAACCAGAGGTGTTGGAGACGTCCAATGATCAATGGGAGTGAACACGGAGACTCCACATCCAACTCCGAAATTGGTAAACTCTGACCGGAGTCAACCAGAACGGATCGGACTGGTGAAAGGAAGTCCCAGAGGTGGCGGAAGGAAATTAATGGGGTCCGGAGACGTCGAAGACCAGTTGGCACATGATCAGAGAACTCCGAAAATAACCGGAAGTCTTGGCGATGTTCGGAACGGAGGCTCCGTGGGAAAGCGTTTATCAGACGTTCCCGGTGAGCTCTTACCCGTGGTATCAAAGAGCGCGTTAGATGCCGGAGATTTGTTGGAGAACCCAAGTTGACAGCGGAGATTGTTGGCAAACCAAATCGACAAGTCCCGGATAGAACGTGAAGGGTGGATAGAAATGAGCAATGGTACTTGAAGTCGATCCGGAGGTTACTCGGAGGACGGAACTATCCTCGGAGTCTCCGAAGGACGACATAGTAGCATGGGGATAGCTCGGGGATGCCCGAAGGAATAAAGGAAAGGTTGGCGGGGATTGTTGGATGAATTGGCAGTGCTGAGGGCAAGGCCAAGATCCGGTGCACCGGGATGGACATGAGAACGACTGATGCTCGAGACGGGGATGTAAATTCCGAAGGATTATGAAGGAACCCAATGACATGATTGACAAGTCAACTCCGGATGAACACATAACTGTTGTCGGGGGTGATCCAAGTGCTCCAGAGCATTCCGGAGGATTGCGGAGATCGAGACGGGGGCTCGATGGGAAAGCATTTATTAGATGTTCCCGGTGAGCTCTTATCCGTTGTTTCGAAGAGTGCAATGACACCGGAGATGGTCCAGGCAGAGTCGGAACAGACCAGAAATGCGGACACGGATAGGAGTGACAGGAGCGTGCAATTAAAGGGTTTCTGAGTGGTCCGATGTCCGTGGTTTGATCCGATCGGAGCGGAACGGAACGGAGCGGAGCATCGGAGCATCGGAGCTCCGAACTTCAGAACGGAGCAGCGGAAGTGTTGTAGAGCATGTCGAAGTCCATTGCGGGGATGTCGCGGGGAGTCCGGAGATAGAACTCGACCCTAGGAAGAGTCCGGGGACAGAACTAATTCCATGAACGACAGGGAGTGTGACTCGGGGATAGATCTGCACTGAACAAGCTCCGAAGTGATCAGCGAGCAAGTTTTCGTGTTGAAAATCGGATTTTTAGCGGAAAAACATAGGGCGTATCCCCCTCTTAAGGGTAGACTTCCCATAGTCTACCGGTAAACCCGATATCCCGGAGAGTCGATGGAGTGAACAGGTGATGCCGGGGAGCGGCAGGAGAACTCAGAGGACGCGTGACTCTGAAGGTGTCAGAGACAACCGGAGGAGTACACAGCCGCTGATGGTTGGTTCTGGGCGCATCGGAACCTTATTCGGAGGTGATCAACCCAACGGAGAAGGTTCGGAGCGCTCAGGAGAGTGGTATAGTGGAGTTCCGAAAGTCTGAGGAACCGAGGAACGGAACACGACCACAGGGATTCACCTCATGAGGATTTGGAGGCGAACGGAGGAGGTGGAGACGAATCGATGTGAGACAGAATCCAACTCCGAGTGGTGCCCATGTCGCGGAATGGTGCGGAGTTGTCGAGGAATGGCCCGGAGCGTTGCGGAACATCGACGGATGATTCCCAACTACTCCGGAACACAGTTCCAAGTCCGAACGTCAGACCGAAGGCCAATAGAGATGTCCGGAGGTTTCTTGCGAAAATCGGAACGGTGGCTCAGTGGGAAAGCGTTTATTAGATGTTCCCTTTGAGCTCTTATCCGTGGTATCGAAGAACACAATAAAAAAACCGGAGATGGTGGATGACCGATCGACGGGGCAAGATGAACGGAGCTCGGCAGAAAGAGGCATGTAGCCAGACATTCCGGAGACGAGCGGAGGAGTGTCCCGAAGGACCGAGAATTCGGAGTGATTACCGGAGCAATGCCGGAGTCCGAAGGGCGAGGCTAGATGCCTCCAGAGATGTCCCGAAGAACGGTTGGACCGGAGTGCCAAAGGCAGTCGAGGGTCCCGGGAGACGTTCCGAAGAACGGTTGGCGCAAGGCCGATGAGACCGAACGTCCGAAAGCAGCCGGAGGTTGTTCCGAAGGCGTGACGGAGGTGTCTGAGAAGCGGAGGTCTCGTTGGTGAAGGCGTCAGAATTGTGGTGGCGGTGACAGGACACCGGTCCATCGTTGGACTACCACATCAATATCCAGCATAGCTGCTGGTCGTGCCGGCACTGAAACTCCAGAGAATACTGGTCGGATTAGTTTTGGTGCTACTTCGGTCGCTCAACGGAGCGAAGTGGAGTGCCGCCAAGGTTCCAGGATCCAGATCAATGAGAGAATTAGAGAACGATGACGCAAGTTCCGAATAGGAACATCACCAATTGGTGGGAGGAAGACAGATAATACTGCCGATTAATGGATGAGAATTGCCGAGGTACCGAGGGGAGTGTCGGAGGTTTCCGCAGACGGAGAACGAATCGACCGGAGCAGAACCCAAATTCCGCAGCAATCTCGGAGACATAGATTTGTATCATAGATCCGCTCTGAAGAGTCGGACTGTCGTAAGGGAAAAGAATGGATGCGTCAAGGAAAGTGAACTCGGTGAACTTCCGGAAGGCGATGCAGAACGACCGGAAGTGGAGTTTGTTGAGGTTGTTGATTGGAATCAATGTCTGATGTACCGGAGACGGAACGGAGTTGTACACCGGTCCGGACCCGGATTTTTGAACGCTTCTTGCACTCAATGACCAATGACCAAAACCTCCATGATACGGGTACGACTTCTGACACTTCCAGTGTTCGGACTCGCATCGGAGCACGATGCTCAACGATGGAGGATACCCCCGGGAGCCAGGAGCATGAACTGTAGCTCCGAAAGCAACCCGGAGTGATGGGAGGAACAGGGGAAGTGGAAGGAGTACCGGAGGGTTGGTGAAAGTGACAAGGAAAGAGTGCTGAAGGAAGGAACATCGAAATATCCATTGGAGGAAGTTCCAGATGACTCCGATTCACCAGATTGATGTCAACCAGAACTCGGAGTGATCAGGGCACTGATTCTGTGTGCTCCGATCTGCGGGGATTGATCCGATCGGAACGGAGCTTCGGAGCGGAGCATCGGAGCTCCGAAAACCGGAGCGACGACTGGTTGAATTCCGGGGAACAGAGTGTTCAGGACCACCCAAGGGTAAGACTCCTGGCTCGCTGCACTACTCCTGAACGAGCTCCGGACTCCGGATCGGAGCGATCGGAGCGGAGCATCGGAGTGCGAGGGGGAGCAAGGAGTGGGTGATTTGATTGAAAGGTCTCAAGGGGATCTCCCGAAGACAATCCTCAGCAAGTCCGACCATACCGATGAACTCCATGCGGAACAAGGGAGGACTGCCTTGCCCACAAGATCCAGTGCACTGTTAGGAGTTTCAAACATCCAAACAGTGTCGCCTCGGAGCAATGACAAGGGATGGATGAGCTTGACATGGTCCGAGCGGAAGGCCCGAAGGCTTCCGGCAGATAGTGTACAACACCGATCTGCACGAAGGAGCAATGGAGTCTTGATGCATTGACGACATCAAGAAGTTGGGATAGGTGGGATAAGAATGTGTGTGTGGATGCTGAGAATGCGAGGGGAGAGTGCGATGGGAAGAGTTTCCACCAACACTGTCGGAATTCCAGCCGGAATGGCAGTCAGGTGGAACTGGTGAGACCGGAGTGAACCGGAGTTCCACTAGACATTGGGGATGGTGTTCCGGAAGGGATATGAGTGTGGGACAGTGTTCCGATCGATGACCAGGGACTCCGGAGTTGGGAGTCGACCCGGGCAGATACAGGAACCCAAGGACCAAAGTGACCGGTGAATACCGAGTCAACGGGACAGGTCCGAGGATGGCGGAAGTGGAATCGGAGGTGTGAGACGACTCCGAGACATCGCGGGGTGAGACAGAAGAACATCCGATGAACATGTGATCGAGGCAATACTCGTCCATGCCACGCAGGGTGACAGCGGGCGATGGAAAGAGCAGAGGAGTGTTGCCAAGAAGACCAAGACAGGTGAGTTTGATTATACTGTTATATCCGAGCCGAGGGGTTTAGGATATGGGCCAACCGAACGATCAGACACCTTCCGAACCGGAGCTGAGGGCCGGACAGAACGGAACCAGAGACCGGGGTCGAATGATGAAGATCGGCGGGCTGGATGACACAACGCGACAGGTCATGCGCGAGCGTACTGCCTTAGTCTTCGGAGATAGACAGAGGGATGAAGGGAGTGGTCCGGACCAGAGGTGTGATGGGTCCAATAGGTCCGGGCTCCGGATCGGAGTGATCGGAGTGACGGAGCGTCGGAGCGTCGGAGTGCGGAGCGCCGGAGTGTCGGAGTGCGGGGCACAGAGAGCTGGGGGACCGGAGTAGCGCTACACAACAGGGAGACATAGTGTGAGCATACTTCCCTTCGTCCGGATGGACAGGAGTAAGCGGGTGAGGTCCGCAGTGGGTTCCGGACAGAGACTCAGATTACTTCACGAGGAACGGGGTGAAGCAACTTTAATAATCAAACTGATTTACAGGGAGTAGACTAAGAGGTTAAATAGTAAACAGGCTAATTGTAATGCATAAAGGAGATATAGGTAGTGAAGCATGTGGATGTAACAATAAAGGTGAGTAGAAGATGTGGACGCAACAATAAAGCTGAGTACCAAAAGGAGGAGAAGAAGTCAGGTGACTGATCAGAAGTACTGGAACAATAAGTAAGAAGTAAGGAACATGTCGGACCATTGTTAAACAAGTTGGATGGTGCCATAGCACGGAATCCAAACCCGCGTGGTTACTCCTGACAGCTCCGTGATGCGGAGCGGAGCGTGACCGGAGACGGAGCGTGACCAGAGTGTGACAGCAGGAACGGAGTGCGAGTCCCATGCATGATATATCACAGGAGACACAGGACATGGTATATGGTGTGCAATCCGACTCGGAATGATGTTCGGGATGAATTGGGTAATCCGGAGTCGGAGTTCAACCGGAGTGATTGGTCAGCTCGGAGCGAGGTCCGAAGCAGGTCCGAAGCATCGATGCATGGATGTGCTGACTCCTACAATACTCCGAAAACTCGGGAGTGAATCTCGGAACGGAGTCATTGGACCGCACTCGGACCTTCGTCCGAGTTATCCGTGCATGGATGTAACAGGGTTTAATGTGATTTCATGGGTATCTCTTATATCCCTTATGTGGGGGACTTGGGAGATCACCCAAGGCCGTCCACCAACTACGGCGGGTGGTGGACACTACCTCTACGGAGGCCACCGCCCTCCCCGCCGCCCTCCCCGCCGTCTTCATCGCCTGTCGCCGCCGCCGTCGTCACCGCCGACTCCGTCCCCAGCGCCACTGCCATCACGGGTGCGCGCTACCATCAAACTGCCTCCCCCATCACATCACCCATCAACAACACGTCCCGCACGTCACACCGCCACTCCCGCACATCACCCCGACGCCCCCGCCCGCCGTCCCGACCCCCGACCTCAAATTTCTCAAAAAAAAAAAATTCTCTCTTTTTTCTTTTGACGTTCTATTGTAGTTTTATTGTTTTCTATATGATTAAACACAATGTATTCTGCAAAACATGACATGGTGGAGTCCACCAACTTCCAGTGAAAAATGCAGCCCGCTGTCTGGCATGCGGCCTAAGAAGTAGGGCATCCGACAATGGGGTCCATTTTTAAGTAAATGTATAATAAGTGGTACAACAGGGCGGGGCTACTGAACAAGATCAAGCAATATGTCCACCAACTTCCTGTGTCCACCAACTTCTCTGTACTATACACGGCACGAACATCACTATGGTCTGTCCTCCTCTGCGCCATTCCCATCCTCAGTGACGTTCAGAACCGTCTCAATGCCGACATCGGTGTCTGCCTCATCGACGTCCGGCTTACATTTGTTTGTTGATGTGTGCGTGTGTTGGATGTTGATAATCATCTAACTCCCTTCAAGGCCACCACCACCACCCGACCACCTCACCCAACCAGAGGACCCGGTAAGCCCCTCTCCTTGCCTCACCCCATCCTTCTTGCCGCACCCCGGAGAGTGCGTTGCGTTGAGCTCAAATTCGGCTCCGCATCGCCGGCTGCTTGCCTCTGGGTGTTTAAGCTGCAGAGGCGTGTGTGTCCTCACTAGGCCTCCTTTCACTCATTCCTCACGCCTACTCCGTTCGTTTGCACTACGCTAACCGCAGTTCACAGGCATGCTTTGGTCCTGGCATCTAGAAAAGTCAGCTGTCCACCAACTTCTCAGGCACGTACTCACATATTCCTCTAGACGCAAAGCGGGCGCGTTTTTGCCGAATTCTACCAGGCCACCATCTTTTCGATTCACACACCGTTTGCTGCTGCTGTCTGTGTTGAATCCAACAGCCAGCAAGACACCGAACCTGAAGACTGCGAGCCCTACCTCGACTCGGACTCGGATACCTTTTCGGACGCCACCTTCGCATCCACCGATACAGAATCTGCCGGCCCCACCCCTTCTTTGATGCTAGCACGGGAGAGACGCAGTTGGGGAAGCGGAAGAGACCAACAGAGGATGAGGGCGGGGGAAGGGAGTTGGTGGACGGAGCGGCTGACGATGTGCTCGCCACCAGGCGAGGCATCGGACAGAGAGCTCAGAAGCATGGGAGAAACGCGAGGTAATGATGGCGCAGTTGGGTAAACGGAAGGGGCAAAAAAAGGCGGAGTAGCACATACATAGGTAGTTGGTGGACATTCTGGTAGTTGGTGGACAATTGAAGTTGGGGGCGTGAAATATCGGCGGCCTTTATTTCATTGAATGCTCGAACTGATTGAGCTTAAAATCACCTGCTCTGTGGCCGTGCGTCACGGCGTTCAAACAGGTGAGTGCATTACCGGAAGTTGGTGGACTCACTCCAGCATGCCATGTTTTGTAGGATACATCTCATTGAATCATATAGAACGATAAAATTACGATAGAACGTCAAAAGAAAAAATAGAAAAGAAATAATTAATAAGGTCGGGGTCGGGGGTCGGGACGGCGGGCGGGGGCGTCGGGGTGATGTGCGGGAGTGGTGCTGTGACGTGCGGGACGTGTTGTTGATGGGGGAGGCGGTTTGATGGCAGCGCGCACCCGTGATGGCAGTGGCGCTGGGGACAGAGTCGGCGGCGACAGGCGATGAAGACGGCGGGGAGGGCGGTG
Source organism: Mycena alexandri (assembly GCA_029233265.1). Lineage (NCBI taxonomy): Eukaryota > Fungi > Basidiomycota > Agaricomycetes > Agaricales > Mycenaceae > Mycena > Mycena alexandri. Next base: position 25,194 of record JARJCM010000263.1, read on the forward strand.
GCCGCCGTAGAGGTAGTGTCCACCACCCGCCGTAGTTGGTGGACGGCCTTGGGCGATCTCCCAAGTCCCCCACATAAGGGATATAAGAGATTCCCGTGAAATCGCATTAAACCCTCTAGTTAGAGGCTGAACCCCCCCACGTTCAGCCTCTAACTAGAGGGGTTACACAGGGGGCAAACATAGCCGCACTTGTCATAAGCGCATCCGACGCGCATCCGACAGGCATGCGCAACGTCTTTGCTGCGTCTTTGCCAGTCGGCTTAGGTAATTGGGAATTTCCTTGGCATGGGTTCAATCCCGTCCAAAGACATCTTTTATATTCTCGGCTTTTACAATTGGGAAATTCATAGCCATTCATACTGTGTGCACTTTGCAGTCCACTCCAACATAAATTAATGTATACCATGCATTCCTGACATGTCAAGCAGTTGACGCGATAGGTGCAAGTTTTTTTAATTGTGTGAACAGATGTAAGGTGCTGGTTATTGAATGAGTGGAAAGTGAAATAACAGAAAATCATCTCAAGTCGGGTCAGAATTATCAAAGGCTCACACCTGCAGTACAACCATTGCCAGTATATCCTCTGAACGGAGTCTGGTATAGACCACAAATATTAACAAACTTGCACCACACAAGACATATCAAGGTACAATACCAGCAGAGCACTTGTTGCACCACAGTTAACTGGGCCTGCAACCCAATGTCCGAGAACTCTGCGGCCACTTCTCATCTGGAATTGCTGAATGGCAAACACCGTATAATTCAATGGAATCAGAGCAATAAACCATGATAAATTGCAAACACAGGGAGAATTCTGAGCTGTTGGAGAGTGTTTCAGAGGCCACATGGGATGGTAGAATTAGCAGAGAGAGAGATGTATTTACATATAGTTAGAAGGTCACAAGTGAGTGCATCAACAGATATAAACTGGGCCACTAACTTCTGTGGTTTGCTGAGGTGCACATATGGAGCACAAAAATGTATGTGGCAATTCTTTCTAGCTTAAAGTTCTCTAGCTTTGCATTTTGGACACATTAGGGCTGAAGAAGAAAAGATGACATTCGGCGGAATTGAACCCACGTCAAGGAAATTTTTAATTACCTAAGCCTAGCGCCAAAGACGCAACGAAGACGTTGCGCATGCCTGTCGAATGCGCGTCGGATGCGCTTATGACAGGTGCGGCTATGTTTGCCCCCTGTGTTAGTGGGGCACATTAGGTGATCCGCGGAGATATTAATTCAGTCGACGGCCAAACACGGCAATGAATCCCTCTTGAGCTGTCGCGTTGCAGGATTCATTTTCAGGTGGTGCGAGGAGGAAAAGAAGCTTATTCACTCCGCTGGAAGGTTCGAGAGGACAATGCGACGAATAAAAAACGTGGCGGGAGCAAAAGGTTGCATTTTTATCCAATGACTCGCCCGCATCCGGGACAATAGCATGGAGTCGAGTCAGAGTCAGAATACGAGATCTAGAGTTAGACTTCCTGCAAGCTGTTCCTATTTTGTCGCGCACTACGGCGGAAACCGGCGATTCGTCACGTCATAGTACGTCCCGAAAGAGTAACATGAATGAAAGAATACACCCGAGCTCAAAATGTTGCGATGGCGTCGTGTTCATAAAGGGACTTCCTTTTTGGGCAGTCTCCTTGCGCCTTCATTGAGCGAAGACAATAACAGTCTCAACATTAGAAGTTGGCCACAGGCGCTTTACCGCCGCTGGGCTCGTGGGCTGCGCGGGCGCTGGCTGCGTCCAACCAGTGATAAACTTTGATGCACGCCGTCAGCAGGCTTCGTGGGCTTCAATTTTCGCACGAATTGCACGTCGAGTCATCCAATATATTCTCACAGCACCACCCAGGCATTGTTGACTCGACCAACAGGGACCCGGCGGCGCAGAAGGCCAGGTGCGCAAAACGATTGCAGAATCCACGCCATTTACTAATTTTACGTCCGGAGTCGCGGATTCTCCAAGTTCCTGCAGCGGTGGCCTTGCTCAGGGTCAGGTACGATGCATCGTTTGTGGGCCTCCATTTTGTCTCAGTTTGCCACAGGAAATCAGACTTCCAATCGTTCTCGCTTAGTGTAAATGAATAATTTCGCCCTGCCTCGATGGTCTGGCGCACCGAAGTTTATTCCTGAAAGCTCAAAATCTCCTCGTTCAAGCTGCCTGGATTTGTGGTTTGAGACCCTAACTGATCGCCGTAGAGAGATATACATTCACAATCCAAATAAACCATCTGCGCGGTGGCATATTGGCACCTTGATCATGTGTGGCCGGCCACAGTCTGACCATGAGGCTCGCAACTCCCGGTTTGGCTTAGCGTCGCACCCAACTACGCGGTAGCTTCCTTCCGTTGTCATTCTTCCGCTTCTCAATGAGCAGACGACTGTGGCCACATTGCTGATGGGTTGACCTCAACATACGTCGAGGAATGCGTTCTGGTCCTCCTCACATATTAACGCTACCGGCGGTCTAGTAATACAATTATGAATTGGGTGTTCAACTTTTGATCAACAACACTCCTGTGTTGTTGAAATTTCACCTCCCCGACCGCCTGAGAAACAGGCGGTCCGATGAACACATTCAGTCGCCGCATCACAAGCTAATCATCTGGTGGAAAGGCTCATACTATTGACCCCGCGACAACAAGACAGAGAGGAGGGAGCGTCTAAATACACACAATGCTTATTTTTCTCTGGTTCTCATCATTCCTCAGAACCATTTATGGGGTGATCTCAAACTTGTTGTAGAGATCTATCTTGCTCAAAGGCACGTTCCCTGAGTATCTTCAGCCGTTGATCCTGTTCCTGTCCGCGAATCAATTAACGCGGGATGTACACAGTTGCCACGCATCAGATGTGGACCCACAGACTAATTTATTCGTGAGGGCGATGTACTTAGATGCAGATTCACGGTCGCAAGTTCAACCAGATTTCAAGATCCTCATCTCCCCCGCGTAGGAATTAATCTTGACATCCGGTTCATCATTCATTTCACACACAAGTCCAACAGTTGAACAGAGTTGAAGTTCAACCCAGCCTCTGCTGAACAGGCGCTGCCCAGTGCCAAAAAGAAAAGTACTGGAAGGTTCACAGTTAAGTCGACCCAAAAACCGTGATTGCAGCACTCTCCAGTCGTTGCGTAACCAAAAATTGCCGTATGCACCTAGAGATGGAAGCGAAGGCGCCTATTTCTAATTCTGAAACACGATCGGGGAGATTCGGCGTCTACGGTAGGACCCTGGATTATTCCCTTGGAGGCCAGTGATGCGCACCAGCTTGCGCTGGGCGCGTACGGACACCATTGACACCACGGATATACGGCTCCAATTCCCACGGTTCACCACGGCAATACCGCGACTACGGAAAGTCCTACGGAATCGCACACGGCCCGAGGCACGGCTTCCGTGGCTGCTTTCGGACATTTTCCGTGAATGTTTAACTCCTTTAGTCTACGGACTTTCTTTTACATGTACTCTCCGTGGTTCCTACGGACTATTACCTCATTTTCCGTCGGACTCTTGACTCACTTTCCCACCTCTATCCAATTACTATAAAACCCCATCTACTTTCCTGTACTCTCCAGTTTGTTGCCCACCAGCAATACATCTCACCTTTCATATTTCGCATTTCACCCTTCGGTCCCTCGTCGCCCTCGATGCCCACCGCCTACGTCACGTCCTTCGTCGCCATCGTTCTGTCTTTCGTCGTCCACGTCCACGCCACTGTATCCGCCACAGTTCCCATCCCATTTTCTTGCGCGGCTTACCAGCCGAGTACTGAACATGGAGTGACCCACTCGCACCCCCGTTTCATGGCCGTCAGAGTGTTGAGTTTGATATTTGTTGTGTCAGCTCTCGCTCTCAGACGCGCCGTGAGCGCATCACCAGGTCCAAAAAGTCCGAAATCTACAACTTTTTGTCGGGACAGTTTTTGGCGCGTTTGGGTCAATTTTGTCGGGACAGGACCTAGCCGAAGGTGCCGTAAATGTCCCAAAACGGTAATTTCTCACTCCCACGGCTCACAAAATTCCCCAAATTTTCTTCGGCTGTTGTTTCTGTGCTACTCTCCACGGTTTTCTGTGTTTCTCAGCAAAAGTAGTCATTTGCGAGGGATTTTACTCCCAAACCTCGACGAAACTTGGGCAAAAACTGAGCCAAGGAGTCAGGTTTTGTCGGGACAGGACCTGGCACTTTTGTCCTCGACCCCCAGTTTTTGTCGGGATCGGACCTGGGTTTGAGGCCCAAAATCTCAATTTTTTGTCGGGACGAGGTCCCTGGCCTCCAACCCTATAATCCAGGGTCCTTCTACGGTTGGCAAAATGAAGGCGATTATCTTATCTTATCCTTCCGCATTGGCAACAGATTTTTCTCCGACGTGTCTTGAAGGTGTTGTGCTTCAAATTCGGTATCCCTGGTCCTCTGTTTTTTATCCGTCTTGCTCCGAGTCGACTCTACAAGCCGCGCATGCCGCTGCTAAGCAACTTGGGCTGAACTCTATTTTCCTGAATCTTCGGGCCTGGTGATCAGCGGAGTACTTTCAAAGAGTCTACCTGCGCTGGGGCTGAGTATCACGGCGTAGCACGGGCACGGCACTACGGCGCGGGGCGTACTTGGCCGCTGCGGTTCAGGTATAAACACCAACCAACGCAGAACAGTGGCATAGATGTATCATCAGCACACAAAGACCTGGCGAATCGAGAAGAGTATATTGACCCAGGGTAAATCCTACCGCATTTCTCCGTGTCTCCCGTTCGCGATCTGACGGCGCGGCTCTGAAGAGGAGTCAGAGGAACACCAACACGATGGCCCAGGAGTTTGTTTCGATTCTCGAGATGAGCAAGCGGCGTCTGCGTGGGCATCGAATGCAGGGCGGTGTATGCTGCGGGACGAGGCTAATGGCGGACAGAGTTCGCGGCGTATGTGTAGAGCGTAGAGCAAAAATCAACTGGGTGCTGAATTCGAAAAGTAACGCCAATAAACCTCAACTGAGTTCAACTACCAGGGTTGTGCCAGGGAGTCTTAGGCTGAGAGAGATCGAAAGTACTTACTTACCTCCGACTCGCACAAGATGAAGCCAGTGGCACTGAATCGAAATGACGGTCCGGACACGCATCCCGAGTGCCCACGACATGGAACGAAAATACTGGTCGAAGTACTTAGAGCCATTAGAACCATCGAATTCGGAAACCAGGCGACAGGAAGAGAGAATGATCTCGGCCCGGGCGGCCCTTGCTCTTTGATGTGTATCCACCACGATCGGCTACCAAGGCAATAGCCAATACCAAGGCGTCTCCGGAACCTTTTCAAATCGCTCTCATCTCGCGCATAACTGCTAGCGTCCGTCTACTTGGACCGTCTGGACGCCGAACGACCCTGGGTCTTGCTTCCCGTCTGGCTACACATTCAACGGTTTAACGCATTAACGGACCTCAATGGCTGACCACGGTGCACCCCCAATCATTCCGAGCGACCTCCTCCCGTACGAATCGTACACGGAGGATCCAAAATGGCAGGGCCGCTTCACGATAATGTGGGCCGCCGCGTTGGCGATTTGCATCCTGCTCGCTGCCCCTCGGGCGTTCCGGCTCCGGAATCTGCGCCAGAGTGTCACTGGGCTGCTTGGTCTGCGGGTGCGCGGGGAGTACGACGCCGTGCCGACCCAAGAGGAAGATGATATGAAGGGAGCGGTGGCAGAGATGAAGGCGATTGAGACGGGCAACTCGCTCACGACGTTTGGACGTGTGCTGGATAGTATGCGGTTGTGGAGTGCGCCGGGGATTCCTTTGAATGTAGGGCAGAGTGAGTATATTATTCCTGACATTCGATGGTCGAATGAACGCTGACCATACTTTTAGTGGTTGTTGTCGCCGGATACGCCGCCTTTGCGCTCGTCTGTATCGTCCTCAAGGCGCCGCTCATGGAGAACCCCAACCGAGCTGGTGAGTTTGCATCTCCACATGTTCTAGTAATCCGCTTGTCTGCTTGTACTTGTGCTTGACCGTCGATGCTTTGTTCAATCAATCCTTCGTTTCCTATTCCACCAAATACTAACCGCCTGTCCAGGCTTCCTCGCCCTCGCGCAACTCACCCCCGTTTTCCTCTTCGCATCCAAAAACAGCCCCCTCACGGCGCTCCTCCTTGGCCCTGGCGCAGACTATACGAAGCTCAATTACATCCATCGGTCTGTCTCCTCCTCTTGGTCCTTGTATCCCGCCTGATTTGTAACCGCGTCTTCTTTCTTAGATGGTCTTCCCGTTTCTTGTTCCTCGGCGCCCTCGTCCACGGTTCTTTGTGGATTAACAACCATCTTGTAAGTGTCTTGACTATATATCTTCTTCGTTACTCCTGATACTGGCGCCCCGACCAGATCTACGACCTCCCCATCCTGACACAACAGAAGGAGGCCTCCGGCGTCGCCGCCCTCGGCTGCCTCTGCGTCATTATGCTCACCAGCATCGCCCCCGTGCGGCGCTGGTGCTATAGCGCGTTCTTGCTCATACAGTACGTCGTCGCTCTCAGATTCTCCTCCCTCTCCCCCCGTCCTTCTACTACCCACCTACTTGCTGCCTCGCTCCCTTCTTCCTTCACTCCGACCTTCCCTCGAAGAATGTGCACAAGCCGCCGACTGACGCCTTCACAGCTTCCTCGTCTTCCCCGCCTTCTTCATCACGATCTGCTACCACACCATCTACGCCACGCCTTGGATCTTCCCACCCCTCGCGTTCTACGGCGCCGACCTGCTCTTCCGTGTGTTCCGCTGGCGCGTCGTCGTCGGGCATGTGGAGGCGAAGGACGGCGGCATCTCCCTCGTGAGTATCAACCCCCTGCTTTTTGCTTCCTTCCTTCCTTTCCCTTCGCTTTTTGTCTACAGCTGCCTGTCACCGTCTCCTCCAACCCTGCGGCCCTCTTCTCGTTCTTCCTTGCTATTTTCTCAGCTATTTATTGTTGTTTATTTTACCCGCCGACGCCTTCCCCTCCCGGTTTTTCCCCCCTCTTCCTGACTCCTCCCATTCATTCCCTGTTCCAAACGAATGGCGGTGGCCGTTTAATAGCCCGGTGCAGTTCGTCTCCTGGCAGGAAGAACCGTCTGGACGGACTTCTGGCGACCTTACGTCTTCATGGGCATTTTCCGTGTGGTGCCTGGACGTAACGTGGAGGTCGTCGTCGTGGTGCTCGCGGGTGACCTCCGAGTCCCGCATACCACTTAAATCCTCTCCCGCCCTTTTTCCTTTCGTTCCCATCATTCCAAGATGCAGCACTAACACACCGCTCCAGATCCACATCCCCCTCGCCACCACCGGCTGGCGCGCCGGCCAGCACGTCCAAGTGCGTGCGCTCATCGGCGGGCGGGCGTGGGAGGGTCATCCCCTCAGTGTGTGCTGCGCCGCGCCGGATGTGAGCTGTCTCCGAGGTCGGTCATTATTTTCTTCAATTTCTGCACGACGCTGACTCGTCCTGACTCTCGGATTAATTAGCCCCCGACGGCGGCCCCATTGGCATGCTCCTCGCCGCGCGCGCATGCGGCGACTGGAGTCGCGCCCTCCACAGCTTCGGCCTCGCGGACGGCGAGCTCGACCTCGTCGCTAGGAAGAAGGCAGCAGATTTGGAGGCGGGCGAGCCGCATGAGGGTGCCGTCGTCGCACACGAGAAACGCGCCCCCACCGACGAAGATGCAGACACCCTCCCCGGACGTGAAGCACACTTCATCCTGGAGGGCCCGTATGGCGGGCCGACGTTGCACGCAGGCGACTATGAGCGCGTGTTGCTGTTCGCGGGTGGGAGCGGGGTGACGTTCACCCTTGCCGTTCTCGACGAGCTCGTTGGGCGCTGTGTGCGCCAGCGCCGTCGGGAGGGCGAGAAGACGCGCCGCGTCGTGTGGTGCTGGTGTGTGCGCTCCTTTGGTACGTCTTTAACTCCCCAATTCCTTTCCTCCCGCGCGGTGTACCAGCTTGCTAATCGAATCCTCCAGGCGCGATCAACTGGTTCGCCCCGCAGCTGCTGCAAATCGCCACCCTCGCCGCGCGCCCAGACGCGGGCCTCGACCTGCGCATCCGCATCTTCGTCACCTGCCTCTGCGACCCCGACGCCGTGCCCGCCATCCCGGGCTGCACAGTCACCGAGGCGCGCCCCGTCGTCGGCACCGTGCTCAGCCGCCTCCTCGACCCGCGCCCTGCGCCTGGCGCAGACTGCTGCGGCATCGCGGACCTGGATGACAGTGCGGCTGCCTCGACGGAGGATCTGCCCCAGAGTGGGGAAGAGGAGGATCTGGATGTGGAGAAGGGCGGGCGGCGCGCGGTGGTGAGCGGGGCGGGCGGCGTTGCGGTGTTTGCGGCCGGGCCAGGGACCCTCATCCGCGAGGCGGGGAATGCGGTCGCGTCCGCGAATTTGGGACGGGGCCGTGCGGCGGGTGGGGTCGCGTTCTGTGGGGAGGTGTTCACGGTCTGATATGTATTTACTTACGATTACGATTTGGATTTGCGTGCCGTCGGAGGACCCCGCTGTATTTCTACTTTGACTTACTTGCATGTTGCTCAGACGGCTTCACGATACGACGTGTATAAAGGGGCCTTTCAGGACAATCGGAGTCTGCAGCCAACGTGCGGTTTCAAGACTTCTGGGTGCGATATTCAGTCATTTGCTTCTATGATGTAAATTAAAGGACGTGTGCCTAGCCCTGTGCAAAGAATAGCGGTGATTCGAGGTGATTTGAGAGTGCTGGCGCGAATTTACCGCACGGCGAACCCAATTTCCCAGCTCATTGAAAATAAGTTTATTTTTCTGGCTCTATGAGTAATTGCATATGAATTAGCCCGAGTTATGTAGCATACTTACAGCCCAAACAGTGCAGAACTGAGTGAGGTATGGCTAATTCTTTCAGAGATATCAAAAACCTCCAAATTTAGAAAAAATTGATCCGCGCCTTCGGTACTGTCGTTGGCTGTAATCTCTTAGTCTACTCCCTGTAAATCAGTTTGATTACTAAAGTTGCTTCACGTTGCTTCACCTCGTTCCTCGTGAAGTAATCTGAGTCTCTGTCCGGAACTCACTGCGGACCTCACCCGCTTACTCCTGTCCATCCGGACAAAGGGAAGTATGCTCACACTACGTCTTAAGGCTCCAACCATTTAGTTTTTATTTAGCTGAGCCCGTAAACTAAACCTAAATGGTATCTAAACGGTTTATAAACGGTTTAAAACGGTTTAAAATAGTATTTTTCGAGTGCAAAAAAAAATAGGAAAACACCGTAACTAGCCTCGACTGCAATCTAGCGTCGCCGCCTTCAACAATCCCTCCTTTATCCACATCTTGAGTAATATTGCCTCCGTAATTGTGTCCGCCTTCATCGAGGCGCGAGTCTCCCGGCAGAGATGGCGCGCGCTGGAGAACAAATGTTCAACCGAGACACTGGTACCCGGGATAGCCAAAGAATCGCGGGCCATGCGGTCTGGTTTCGTTGCGGGCGGGGCTTTGGCGGGGGATTACCAGTACAGGGAGACGTACTACCTGTTGTGTAGCGCTACTCCGGTCCCCCAGTTCTCTGTGCCCCGCGCTCCGCGCTCCGACGCTCCGATCACCCCGATCCGGAGCCCGGACCTAGGGTTCACCAGGGGTAAGGTAAGGGTACAAAAGCCTGTACCTCTACCTCTACCTTTCAAAACCCTTACCCTTCAGAGGTATACCCCTACCTTACCTCTGAAACCTTGGAGGTATGCTTACTAATACTTTATTTTCATATTTGTTGGTAGATACCTTCAAAATGAAACTCCTTGAAAGAATTTGATCATCAGATACACTTAGAACATTGCCTTCTTTGTGTATGTGCCGGAAATGAACCTGTTTCAGATGAGTTAAACAGGTCATGTGATTTACATCATCAATCCTTTACTAGTGGGACTGAGCCTTTAGCAACCTTTTGGGTGTAGGAATGTGTTGAAAATGTGTGTGAAACCAAAGTGTGAACATTGAAATGCTGACGTTGTGTCCTAGGAGGCAGAAAATGAGGTCCCAAGGTGTAAAGGTTTGTACCTCTGAGTACCTCTCTACCTTGGGAGGTTGGGAGAGGTTCAGTGGGTAAAGGTACAGATCTGGCAACCTCTACCTCTACCTTACCCATACCTCCCACTGTACCTTGGGAGGTATACCCTTACCCCTGGTTATCCTTACGGGCCGGACCGATCGGACCCATCACACCTCTGGTCCGGACCTCTCCCTTCATCCCTCTGTCTATCTCCGAAGACTAAGGCAGTACGCTCACGCATGATCTGTCACGTTGTGTCATCCAGCCCGCCAATCTTCATCATTCAACCTCGGTCTCTGGTTCCGTTCTGTCCGGCCCTCAGCTCCGGTTCGGAAGGTGTCTGATCGTTTGGTTGGCCCATATCCTAACCCTCTCGGCTCGGATATAACAGGAAGGATCGGTGCCACGAAGCCAGTACTTGCTCTTGCTGTTGCCAACAAGCACGTGAATGTTGGACTCGGTCTGGGTGGACAGGTATATAGAGGCAGTTTGCACAAGGATAGTGATGTCACTCGCAATTCTCTTCACTTTCGCGTCCTGCGCCTCCTGGCGCTCAACCTTCTGCAACTCCTTCTCTTCTTTCTGCCAGCAAGGATGAGAAGGAGGGATACAGTGGAAAGGAACAAACCATCTGGGGACACACGACTTCCGGGTGGATTTAATTAAGCCCCGAGACTGGATGGTTGCTTGAACTTACCGAGCCCTTGAGAGTTCTTTTTGGCCTGTGACAGCTGGTATGAGCGCCCGAAGTCACGCGGAATAGCCACTCACCATTTTTGGTTTTTCATAGGTGGGTGGTGGGAAAAAAGGCCGTCGACAGTTTTTTATACAGGCCGTTGAAATAGCCTAGTGAATGACAGGTAATGGTTGCCAATGCTATACCCGAGAACGCGACCACGTGAGAAGCACCACAAGCTGGCCACCGTGAAGGATGTTTATAGTGCATAGTCTTCACGGACCCAACAGTTTGAGCAGGTTTTTTTTTTCAAGAAAAAAAAAATGCTTTTTTTGGGACAAAACAGGACAAAACCCACATCGAATGTTGATGACTTGCAGCCTAAGGTTTGAGCATTTTATTTTTTTCCCCACGAAACCCGTTCGAACAGAGCGGAGTTTGATTTACTTTACAGGGAGGTATCCGCTGTAGATAGCAACGTCTGCGGGCAGATCGGACAAGTTGTGCACTTCCTGCGCAATCTGATTGTGATCTGATAGTGATTGCGCGGAAATTGCTATTGGCCCATCCCCATCTGATATCACGATCACCATCTGATAAAGCTAGGCGGGAGGGTATATAATAGAGTCAGACCATCTGCCTGCTGCCCCCAGATAACCCCGCTGCGCCGCTGCTGCCAACAGAACACCCCGCTCCACCACCTCTGCTGCCGAGCATGCCGCCCCAGCTTAATGCGATTACGGCCGACGACAACGTGAAGCTGCTACTCGACCTCCAAAAAAGCTTCGACTCCGAGACGGGCACTGATGTCTGGGCTGAGCTCCTCGAGCTTGTTGCTGCCCTCACCAGCTCCCACATCCACGTGTTCTCGACCGTTGTGCAGCAGTTGGATGAGGGTGAGAACACAGTGGGCATCATGGAGGTGTACCACAAGATGCGGGCCCTTCCACAGGATGGTGACATGCTCGTGGTTGTGTTCAACACAACTGACAGCAAACTCATCCGTGATGGACATCGTGTGGACCGCACCCAGCTCAAGGCGCACACGTGGGCCGTGGTCTTCATTGCTGGGGACAAAGCAGATGGCGGTCGCAACTGCGCAGAGGTCCGCATTTATGACCCCAACAAGGCAAGCCCCAAACTGCACAACGAGGGGGCCCCCTTCTGGAACCGGGTTGGGCACCACAAATGGCTGCACCGGTTCCTCACTCCACGCTACACCAAGTGGTTCCGCTTTGCCCACCCCGACATGCAGAACAACGAGAGTGGCCTCAGCAACATCTTGACCGCAAAGTTCATTGCTGAGGGGGCACAGCTCAACTTTGATGTTAGTGACGACCGTTGGGTCAAAATCCCTTCAACTCCGGATGCGGAGGACCAGAAACGACACACCCAGGAGGCGAAGCAGAGGAAAAGTAAAGGGATGAGGGGCTGGAAGAAGTAACAACCATCTAGAGTTACTTGAGTGTGTACATAGTTTGGCTGAAGTGAACTTGTTGTCTGTTCCATTTGAGAGACCAGCGAGGAGCGGTGTGGTGAACTTCGGTAGTCGAGAGTGACAGCAGAAACAATTGAATCTACGGAATCTAATGGTAAACAGTCGAGAGACATGCGAAAGAAAACTCGCTGGCTCGATGATCGCTGTGCTGAATTTCACAGCCTGTAACAGCCTATTTCTGGAAACCACACTCTGTTGAGAGTGACCCTAGAGGGCCCAGGGATTTTTGGAATCTCGGAAATCCAACAGCAAACGGTTGAGAAACATGCAAAAGAAAACTGCAACGTCGAGGACCGCTGTGCTGAATTCCACAGCCTGTGAAACTCTAATTATGGAAACCACACTCTTTTGAGAGTGACCCTAGAGGGCCCAGGGATTGTGGGAATCTCGGAAATCCAACGGCAAACAGTTGAGAAACATGCGAAAGAAAACTGCAACGTCGAGGACCGCTGTGCTGAATTTCACAGCCTGTGAAACTCTAATTATGGAAACCACACTCTTTTGAGAGTGACCCTAGAGGTCCCAGCGATTGTTGGAATCTCGGAAATCCAACGGCAAACGGTTGAGAAACATGCGAAAGAAAACTGCAAGGTCGAGGACCGCTGTGCTGAATTTCACAGCCTGTGAAACTCTAATTATGGAAACCACACTCTTTTGAGAGTGGCCCTAGAGGGCCCAGGGATTGTTGGAATCTCGGAAATCCAACGGCAAACGGTTGAGAAACATGCGAAAGAAAACTGCAACGTCGAGGACTGCTATGCTTGACTTGGGATAGTCATGTGGTTGGGCCGGGCTCAAGCCCAGGGTCAGGGGCTCTGAGAAATTCTGAGCCCGACCTTGAGCCCGACTTGGGCCCTATACTTTAGGCCGGGTCGGGTCAGGCCCAAAGGCCCGGGCTTGGGCTTGGGCTCAGGCTCCCGGAACATCACTAATCCCAACTTCGAGCGAAGTTGAGCATCGAGTTGGGCCTCAAATGACGTTGTGTGGAACCCCCTGTTCATTCGAGATCTAGGTTTTACTTGGGTGCTGGTCCCTGCTGCCTTTGCAGTCCCGGTTTTGGTGCCACCTTCAAGTTGTCCATTGGAAAACGAAGTGTTGGATCGATCCGGTTTCAGGTTTTAGGGCATGAGTATTTGTTCAACGTGCAAAGGATACTGCAGGGATGAGGCGAGCGAGAGGTAGCCAGAGTCCTGGGTGGTCAAGACGCGTAGAGTCACATAAGTCACGGTTCACGTGCTTTATCAGTCACTCCGTCCGCCATTGCTGAGCAAATCCGCTGCATTATGAGTTTATTTCAAATGCTGTAGTACTTTTGGTCGCCGTCTGCATCGTGGATAATTTTGTTACGCGTTTCAATCACTGAACTCACAGGAACGCCTGTCGCGTGTTGATGACTCAACACTCAACACTACGCGTCCATCGACTGCTCGATCGTGCGAGTCGCCACGTACAGCTCACTGACCGCAAGGGTCGGGTTGTGCCACCAGAATGTTCCACGCTTTCATCGCGGATGTTTCGAGAAAAAGCTCATGTTGCCCAACATGTACCCGTTTACTTTTGTTACAAACCGAATGTCACCTAAATTAGTGTGAAGATTAAACACCCGCAACCAGCTGTAGACCTTACCTCCACAACCGAGTCTGACCCATCCCGGACGTGGCCATTGTCCTGTCAATGCGACAAAACCGCCCGCGATTTGCGCCGCAATGCCGCGAAGCAGCACATGCGGTCGCAAATGCCATAAATTTCATGACAGGAGTAAGCACGACACCAGTAATTTGTCTCCACGCGCGCATAAATGGGGGTGAGACACCAGAAGAATTACACGGTCGGCGGACCCGGCGTTTTACGATGACTCGACATCTCACCAATTGAAATGCCGATCACAACCTTGAGTTTTTTTTCGTTGAAACACTGTGAACATGAGAGAGGCGGAAAGGAACTAGTCCGGTTGTGTACATGTGCGGACGGTGACTCTTCTTGGAGGCTCTCACTTCGGGCATCACTAGACTTCTGTACCGTCGTCCATTGTTCAATATCGTCTGGCTTCTTTGCATTGTCGCGGCAGATAGATCCGATTCGGAGCCAGGGATGGTTGTGATATTATCTTGCTCCTCCAGACAGATTCCGCACATTGTTCTTGTTCTCATTACACCGGGCGAATGAGGCCTTTTTTTCCCGTGCTGATGTTCGCGAAATTTCTGAACTAGTGTGCTCTTAGTCTATGCACAAAAAGTAGACAGATAAGTGGACCCACCGACCAAAGTCAAGATTTGTTAACCTCGTGTTTGGAAATACCACTCAGTCATAGTAGTCGGAGAGATCAAACAACCCAATTAAGCGGACAATGGCGAACGAGTTTTGAGCTTTCGCACCACGCCCGCGGTCTTCTCGGACAATTTTTTGTCCAGACTCAGACCTGTGTTCTGTGCTTGCAGAGTATTTTTGAACCTGGGAAGTAGGTAAACCAAAGCGCGCTCCCAGAAATTGATGGGCCCTGATCGGTATCGTGAGTAAAAGCCCACGAGCGCGTTCGGCGCAGTTCGGCGCCATCCTACTAGTAGACGTCGCCCACGGCGTCGGGAACGTCGTCAGCGGTCATGAGGTGCAAAGTTCGCCCGCCCTTCAGCTTACCGGAATAGGCAAGGTGCGCCCGGCAGGCCTGCCGAAGAACCCCGCCCGCATCATTCCTTCAGAATGATTGTCCGAACGGGAGTTCTTCACCACCAGCAAAGTTTGGGGGAAAGGGCGGGAATATGGTCCGAATGAGGTGTGCCTACGAGCGCGATCTCCTGGATCTGGGATGAGGAGATCGGCATATACGGTTATATGTCCGATCCATTTGGGCCGATTTTTGCCATTTCCGTACATCGCTTGCCGGCCCAAATCCGTACGCATTACGATCCGGTAGGTTGATTTTCAGCTCGTTCCGTCCGCACAAGGATCGGACCTTTTTCAGCGAGAGAGTGCCTTTTAGGCTGCGAGAGAGTAATTTTGTAAGCACGGGTCAAATTTTTCTTCCATCGCCCTCGGAGAGTCCTGAAACTTGCTGAAACCACTATTTTCCCAGAAATCCGTCCGCAAAAGGATCGAACATCGACACACATACCAAATTTCCGTCCGCGGCTTGGATTGGACTTGGGCGCAAATTTCGGCCAAAACGCCCGCATAATGATGAGACATAGAGGCCATTTTAGAGGCAAATCCGTCCGCACTATGATCGGACATATAACCGTATATGCCGATCTCCTCTGGGATGGGCGAACGGAACAGCGTATCCGATCTGTCGTAACCTATGTTCCTCATTGCGCAAAGTGATTGAATGCGAGCCCGTGCGACCACATCACTCACTCCACTAATAGCTAAATTTCCGGCTACCGGAAGTTAGTTCTGACCGCCTGACGGTCCGAACAAGTTTCCGTTGACCCAAGATCAGACGGGAAATCTGCCGAATACATTGTTCCGAAATGAGATGAGAAATGGGGAATTTCGGAGCGCGTTCCGAGTTCCTTAATACGGCACGTACCGGCTCCCGTTTCCACACCATGGAAATGGGTCGGGGAACACAGCGTATCAGCGGTGCGGAAACGGCCGCTGATACGTCTGATTTTGGGGGCGTGGATACGCCATCCGAGATTCGGAATTTCGGCTTGAGTTTCGGCATCACGGGCACGAGTTGTTTCGGCTCAGATTTCCACTCGCCGGAAACTCAAGCAAAAACAATTTGTTCCCGTAAATTTCCACAAAGTGGAAACACATCGGATAAATTTCCGCAAACGTTCCCATAGATTTCAGCTTGGCGGAAATTTATCTGATGCATTTCCGCTCTGTGAAAATTTATGGGAACAAATTGTTTCTGCTTGGGTTTCCGGCGAGTGGAAATCTGAGCCGAAACAACTCGTTTCCGTGATGCCCAAACTCAAGGCGACACTCCGAATTTCGGCTGGCGTATCCACGCCCCAGAAATCAGAGGTATCAGCGGCCGTTTCCGCACCGCGGATACGCTGTGTTCCCCGACCCATTTCCATGGTGCGGAAACGGGAGCCGGTACGTGCCGTATTAGGGAACTCGGAACGCACTCCGAAATTCCCCATTTCCTGTTTGATCCCGGGGCAACGTATTCGGCAACTTTCCAATCTGATTTCGGGTCAACGGAAATTTGCCCGGACTGTCAGGCGGTCCGAACCAACTTCCGGTAGCCGGAAATTTGTTTATTAGCGGAGTGACTGCGCCACCTCTTCGGACCTTATCTGCCAAATCGGACCCCCAAATTCCCCGTTGTTCCCTTCTAGCGCCGGAGAGTCGCCGAAACGAGGGCAAATGGCTAGTGTGTGACTTGCATCCGCGGAAGTAAATCAAGTACAACATATGTTTGACATTCCACAGTGCAGTATTTTGCCTCAAGGCTCGGGTAGCCCTCACTGGTGAGATCCGATAAGCGACCCCGCCGCCCGACGATGGCAGATGCCGCGGATGTATTATTTTCGACTAGGAATGGAGGCTCCCGAGCATCGAGGCAAATTTGTCTGGCTCGTGATTCCCTACCGAGTACCGGTATCTCTCCCAGTTTTCGACGCCACGGCGAATGGAAGTTGGCGTGATGGCAGATCCCAGTTTACACCGGTTGTTGCACCCTCAATTTGATTTCTTGTGAATCAAGGCGACATGAATCCTTCAGGAGTGACACCTCTTTCTTTTTCGTCGACAATTAGTGGCGGCGAAGTTTAAACCATCGCGCTTTACGCTTTCATTCTCCGAGACGGAATTTCGAAGACCACCATGGAAATCCACGCCGCATCGTCCACCCCGAAAATTATTGCTGCGCCTAGTGCTTTAACACCACTGATCCCTCGGTCGTGAAATACCACTTGCTACTAGACCATACTTGCACAGAGGGTTCAAGTGAGAACGAACCAGCGAGTCGGCACTCCGTCAGAATTACAGCAGAAACTTTGTTGATGTGTTCTGCATAATGGACTCTCATCCTTCAGCATTCCCAATTGACTCAGTGGGCCCCGCAACAACGGTTGGGTTGGTGGCTCCTTGAGGGTTCCTTTCCGGTTATTCAAAGTCTCAAGTAGTCGTCACTAGGGCCCGCCCGACTACTGGCTCCGGACCGAGGAGCGGATTCTTACAACACAGGCACTACCACTTCGGGACTCCACTTTGGTGACCTCCCACACACGCAAATAGATTGCCCATGGACTTCCAAGATACGCCGAGTTGACGTTTGGTTGACGTGGAATGTTCCCCGGCGTAATTCTCATATTCAAGAACATAACAATTGGGAACTCCCAGAATGTCGTCAAAGAACTAAAACTGAAACAGGGCATTCACTCGTAGAAAAAATCTAGTTGGCCTTGTGGGAAGACCTGAAAATGACACCTGCAGGGCATCTTGAACGGGTTTAATCTCTTAAGAATCAGACTTTCACGCCTTCACCTGTCGGTAGGAGTTTAAATCACCCGGGGGAATATTTACTAAACACCCGGAAGCTCAGTCATGACTCGGCCCGGCTTGGATTTAGGGTAAGTATTGCGAGAATGTGGGCCGGCAGTAGTATCCAAGCGTTAAAATATGTAGTCTAACACTGGTGTGACTTCTCATTTACAGGGGGAAAAGTCATCGAGTTCTTGACCGACGTCGAGGCTGAATCAGTGGCAGTGAATGCAGATGTACGCATCCAAGAAACCAAATCCGGCAAGATCGACGTTTTCTCCAAATCGAGAAAATCCCGGATCCGATCGTGATGGTGACTTGTGGCACGTGATACGAACCTTTCCTCTCCTGCATACCTACACCGCGACGAGGCCGACTACCCATTCGTTCACACTCCTTTACGTTTACGCCAACAATAAAGGGAAGGACCTTCTTGTATTCTAGTGTTCTAGGACTAGCATTTCCACCTCAAGTCGTCAATTGCCCGGTCATTCGTGAGATGGATGCCCTTTTTGTTTGAACTTCGAACTCTGTGATCATTTTCTCAGTCTAATTTCGACCCCTGCGACCGGGATTATCGCCAATAACGCCGCGTGCGTGAGAGGAATGGCAATCATCGCGTGGTATCGGCGTGCGAGGTCGCAAGGTCACAAACAAGTCTTTGCATCATGGTCCCTGGCTTCCTTCTGTACCGGTTTTGACATGCGCGACAAATGCGCGGCTCTTACTCTACGCCACGGGAACAAGTTCGTCTTTCGCCTCTTCCTTATGTCTTTAAGCTGACTCGACTCTTTCTCTTTCTCTACCCGTGGCGGCCGCATCAAGAGTCACGACTAGCGCCTACTAAGCGCCTACAGCTGTTCAGTGGCGAGTCACTCCGATGCATCTTACGCGCCGCTGGTGGTAGAGCGCCAAAGGTATCCATTTGAGGAACTCCCTCGACCGTATGTCAACCCTTTGTCCACTCAAATTCCCTCAACGCTCATCTTAAATACGAAAAGCTAACTTCCGAGGGAGTGGCTGTCGGTTACTGCCACATCCAATCATCTGGCCCTTCGTTCAGAGCCAAGCCCCTCAGCTGAGTATGGTTTTTCTCTGTGGCTATTATTTTCACTGATGGGCGCACACCATTCGCGGCACCGAACAGCTCTGGTCGGGTAATGCAGACATCCCCGAGTAGGCTCCTGGCGGGAACCAGTGCGTCTGCATCATGATATGAACTGACGGTTGCGCATCGTACACCATTCGCCCTCGAGTCCCTCTACTGAGAATGTGCCTGCACCCACAACACCTGCCCGAAATCATATTGTTTTCCCGCCCACACAATGCTTCCTGTATCATCTAGCGCTCGGGGAGGTGCGCTGTGGGTCCTCCATCGCGCCTCGTGGAGTCTCTTGTAAGCCGAGCTCGCTTTGAGTCCACATAGGCGCTTTCCGTCTGCATCATCGTTGCCGTCGCGCGAACAGATACTTGTTGGTGCGTGCGCTCGTTCCATTTCCGTCTTCTTACTGCTTCAGCACGAAAATGCTTGCAACACGTTATGACACGTTAAATCAAACGGTCAGGGCCTGTGTAATTGTAGGGAAGGTGTTTATTCGAACGGCGAGTGATTCTGCTTGAAGTATTATTTGACTGCAAGCCCACGTCTAACTCTAGCTGATGCAACGAGTCAAAATACACCCGCCTGTTTTGCTGCCATTTTCAAGGTAAGTTCTTGGTCAATTCCCTTCCGTCTTTCAGGCCCACGCTCTACTCGTCTCGATCCTCGTCGCCTCGTCGGCCGCTCCATTCGAATCAGTTTCCCCATCCGAAATGAATATCGCCATTCTGCCTTGCAATTTATAGAACGCCGGCCCACTATTCTTTGCCATTCGTGTCTCCGTAATCTCCATGGACCCGTCTTGCGGGCCTCTATCAATTTTGCAGCTAATCTCCCTCTTCATCGGTTATCGGGCGCCATTCTGAGCCTTCCTTTCTTGTCGGCAAGCTTGCGGTAAGCAATACCAATACCGGTGCCGCGCGTCTTGGAATTCCCACAGGTTCTTCCACCGCATCTTCACCTCGGCATTGTCGCGCCTGGTTTATTCTCCGCCAACCTCGTGGGGAATAGGCGTCAAACTTCTGCCCGCTAGACTCCCCACGCGGTCCGTCCCGAGTTCGGGGCCCTGATTTAATCTGAAAGAACTTATTTTCTGAATTTTGCTGCCACTATGTTCTAATTCTCACAAGCAATTCCCATGCCCAGTACGGCAGACACATCCCTCCAAGGCACCGTACAGAATGTGGTACTTGTAGGCGGTAAGTGAGCCGGTAATCAGATTCCAATCATGCTGACTGACGCCCCCAACTTGTTGCCTTCATTTGGAGTTCTTTTGTGTTTCTGCCATACAAGTGACGCCCGAGGACCGCCGGCCGCGTTCACAGTGGCCTCCCTTGGGTGTCTTCGGTACACCAACAATCTGTCGACAGCTTGATGCGCCTTGCAAATACTAGTCTCTGCACCGGACCTCAACAGTCCCCGCAAATGTCAAGTTCAGCGAGCTGTTGTGATACCGTGCAGGCTATGTCCTGAAGTTGTCGACTCAAGTCGCAGAAGATCGACAGTCTAGCTTATAACTTAGGCGACGCAAGAAATCTCCAGAGAAGTTTCAGAATTGGGACTGCTGTGGCCAGAAACGCGTGGTGCTCCATTAACTACAGAATTGCGGCCCTCCGTCGTGCGTGGGCTAGTGGAATCTCCCGCAGCTTCGGCTCAACTACTAGCGGGGTAAAATCGACCGTCGGGTGGACGGCGACCAAAAATTCATCCATTAATTCGGCGGCGGTGTTCCTCCAATCCAACAATATATACCGGCAAACTGATGGGTGTGCGGCTATAGCCCTTGCCATGAGGCTCGCAAGTCCCAATTTGGAACAATCCGTCGCGTACGGGTCACTTCTCCGTTTTGCATGAATACATTAATCCGAGGTGCCAGGAACAATCTGATTTCTGCTCACCAATGTTTTTGCTTCCGCTTCCCCAAACGACTCTGAGGTCAGAGTGCGTTCCGATCATTCCAGGATTCCTTGACGCAGTTCAACACGATCGACACTCCAAATCTGACGAGACAATAAAGAAAAAGGACAAGGGAATGGCCGAATGGCCGAATGGACACCACTCATACCTTTAGCGTCTTCATTGGCGTCTTGATCATTCTTCAGAAGACTCGACGGGGCGTAAGATTCTTCTCAGACTTTCTCCCTTGCGACTCTAATCTGATCCCTGAGTTCTATGCTAATCAGATGTGGACCCACACCCCATTTATTCTGAAAGACCTTTGGAATTCGACTCACGAAGAATCCGGGGACGCTTCCAGATTCATTCTCCCCGCGGCACCAGAGCACGCTGTTCAAACCTTGTATATTTCAGTTGCTTCGCCCATTGAATTAACACCCCAATACCCTCCAGCCTATCGACGCCACAGGATGAGCAAAAATTCAACCGTGACAGACATAAACGATTTCGCACCAAGCGTCTATTCTCGAACGCGATCGACACGCTTCTTGAGCGTTTAGGGAAATCCCCGGACCGTGTAAGATGACCTCGTTATCTTATCTTCCCAGATTAAAATTGCACTTCTAAATTTCTCCAACCGCAGCCTGTAATTCAGTGTAATAACAGCTGGGATGCATCGACGTACCAATAACCTCCAGCGCAGCAATGACCGCCGACCACTCTGAATGGCGGAATGGAATGGCAGCGGAGCGGCGTCATAGACCCATAGAACTGAATTACCTCCGGTTTGCGGATATTTGCGACTGGGCTGAATTTGCACGATGCAACGAGAATATTTTCTGACCCGCCCGAACGCCTATCGTTCCGGCGGCGGGGTCTGGGCAACTTCCAGTGAATCAGAGTTGCGATACTGATGAGAGCGAGTACGTAGGTTTCTGGAGTGTAATCCGGCCAGACCCGCAGGGATTCACTCTAGCACCTCAAGAGAAAGAATGGTATATCGGATATACCATGCCTTCCCTGACCATCGATGCATTATCCTGTCAAATGTTTTTCTTTCGGTTTGGTTTCGTTGTCCGCTTTGACTCGGTTCAAACACCGCGACGGGGGTCGCCCGCGTATTTGAGCACAGTGCCCATCTAATCTACAAGCTCACGTACATCCGAGCTCCTGCGTGCAACTGTGCAGAAGATCGAACGGTGTCGCAATCCACACATGCCTGGAACACAGCATAATATTTGAACCAATGTTAAGGGGGACCGTGACGGAACCAATATGGTGAACAATATCACCTGGATACGATGTTCGGGTCCGGGAATGGTTTCTTGCACATCGTATCGCTTTCACCCAAGATCGAGTAAATGGGATAAAGGCGGGGAATGCCAACCATCGCGAGTGTTCTTCCACGGACCTCCGCAAAAAAAGGCCGGATCTTGATTCATGGCGCGAACGCCCTGCCGAGGCATACCTTATCGGCGATGTTGTACCCGACGTCGAACAGGACGACACAATGCAAAGTGCGTGGCAAACTCATATGAGGGAACCGCCTCGGTGACCTCACGGAGCGATTACCGATTAAACCCGTCGCAAATCAATTCGAGCGATGAGTTACCGCGCACGCGGTGGATTACCGCCAGGTTCACGTATACCAAAGCTGTGAGACATCCTGAGACATCGCGTTGACAGAATGGTCCGGACCAAACGGTGTGCGCAAGATCTCTAGTTAGATCGGGCACGGAACAGGTATCCGTCTTGTCGTAACCTACTTTCCACATGGCCCAAGCGGACTGAATTGAGAGATCACAACTGAGATCACTGGACCGTACGTTGGGGTCTTATCTGCCTCATGTGGCCGGCAAATCGGCGAGATCGTGGTCACATGCGTGCTCTCCGTCCAACGTCGCGTCCGCCAACGAGCTGAGCGCCTGTGTAGAGATAGTAAAGATCAAATTATGGAATTCGATATGTCCCGGTTTACTTCCGCGGAGGTTTTGTCGGCGCGGAACCAAAGAGATGCCGCCGCATATCACACCGCCCCTTGCGCCTCGAGGCTTGGGCAGAGGGCCTCTCCCCAGCTGGGATCCGATAATGGATCAGCCCAAATCAGCCCTCCGCCCAACGTTGAAGAGTCTCCCGACGGCCAACAGCCCGACTGCGCAAAGTGACGAATTACGGTGAGGAAATTGGATTGAAATTGGACAGGAGTGGAGATTAAGTGCCGAAATGATTGTGCGACTAGCTGGAGTGGATGTCTTCATAATTGCCCACACAGAATCTCCAGTGAGTTTCTGAGAAATACTGATCCGCTCCAAGTATCTGATCATTCGAGACCGGTCCGCGACAAATCAAGGTTTTCGGGCCGTGTCTTGGTTCAATATGTTGCAAGCTTGCAGCAGGGCCCCATGAAGGGTCAATCTCGTAGTATTCGGCCCGTTCTAGTCCCAGTAGGCGCTCCGCATATAGAGACGGCCATTATTAAACGGCCTGTACATTTGGCAAATTGAGCACGAGACGGGTGGAATGCGACGACACCAGCGGCGGAGGGGGTCGACGTATGCATGTATCGAGAGCCCAGGCACCACGAATTATCGTCGGGAAAGTATAGACGACGTTCCGGATCTTGAGAGATTAAGTATACAGAACACATTGATGCCACAAGATGTTCAACACGCCGGTTGTCAAAGTAACTCGCGTGCCTACCCCAGACGCCAACAGTTCATTCCCCAGAGTCAGTTCTGCGAATAATCGCACGATGGCCGAGGACCGGATAAGGGGTTGAGAAAAAGAAAACTCCTCCAGCTGAGCTGACGAATAGGGGCAACCAGACACAGGCACGTCAGACGAATTTCATCATTCGAAGTTGACTTGAACACTGAAAATTTCACAATATGAGAGAATCAGGCAGGCCGAAGGCCACGAGGCGTCGAGTAAGTGTTGGTCATTTGGGGTGGATTCCTCGGTGGGCCGCCAGCGTAGAATGGGAACAGCGGGGCGAGCAGGAAGTATCATAAAAGTTGAGAGTCCCCCCACGCTAATTCGGACGGGAAAAAAAAGGGAGTGATAGTGACGCGTGATAGTGACGCGGTGCGTTGATGTGTGTATATCGGGCCTCGGGCTGCCTCGGGCTCGGCCCGGACCGCAGCAGTTGAATTTTGAATATTTGCCTCCAGAAATGTGCCGCGAGGGCGAAATACTCGGTTGACGGGCCGGCGGATACCCACCGATTCTCTCTCAAGTGGTCACGTTGTAGGACTTTATTTTTTATTTTTTATTTTCTGGTGCGATAAGGGAAGAACCTCAAGGCTCATTCACCCCGCTGGTTCGATAGCACAATGCCACAAAAAAAAAACGTTGGCGGGAGTGAAAGGCTGTATTTGCATTCAGACCCGCCCGCACCCGAGACAATAGCAATGCAGTCGAGTCAGAATAATCTTCACTCCGCTGAGAGTTCGCCTTCCTTCCTATTTGTCCCGCACTACGGCGGAAACCGCCGATTGGTGGCGTCATAATACGTCCCAAAAGAGTAACATGAATGAAAGGAAACACCCGAGTGCAAAATGTTGCGATGGCGTGGTGTTCACAAGGGAACTTCCGCTTTGGGCACTCTCCTTGCGCCTTTATTGAACACAGACAATTACAGTTCCCAATATTAGGAGATGGCCACAGGCGCTTTACTGCCGCTGGGCCCGTGGGCCGCGCGGGTGCTGGCTGCGTCCGACGAGTCATAAACTTTGATGCACGCCGCCAGCAGGCTTCGAAGTTCGTGGGCTTCAATTTTCGCACGAATTGCACGTCGAGTCATTCGAGATATTCTCACAGCACCGCCCAGGCATTGTTGACTCGACCAACAGGGACCCGGCGGCGCAGAAGGCCCCGCGCGCAAAACAATTACAGAATCCAAGCCATTTACTAATTTTACATAAAGAGTCGCGGATTCTCCAAGTTCCTGCAGCGGTGTCCTTGTTCAGGGTCAGGGACGATGTATCGCTTGTGGGCCTCCATTTCGCACCAGTTTCCACAGGAAATCAGACTTCCAATCGTTCTTGCTTAGTGTAAATGAACAATTTCGCCCTACCTCGATGATTTGGCGCGGCGAAGTTTATTGATGGAAAGATGTTCTCCTTCAAGCTGCCAAAATTTGTGGTTTGACTTAGCGTGGTGGAGAGATATACATTTGCGATCCACATAACGATCTAGCCGAACATCTGCGGTGGCATATTGCCACATTGGTCCTGTGGGGCCTGGCCATGAGGCTCGCCACTCCCGGTTTGGCTTAGCGCCTCACCCGACTACACGGTAGCTTCCTTCGTTTCCTTCTGGATGACTGTGGCCACATCGCTGATGAGTTGGCCTCAACATATGTCGAGCGAGATTCTAGTCCTCCTCACTTGCCTTGCGAATCGGTCTGACGCGCCAAAAAAATAATTCAGCCCCGAAGGTCTGGAAATATTATTATAGATGCATATTGTTGAACCCCTTTCCACAACAATTCTGTGTGGTTTAGATTCCAACTCACAGACCGCAACCAAACAGGTGGTCCTTTGAACACAATCAGTCGGACCATAAGTTGATTATCTTCTGGAAAGGTTGATACTATTGACCCCGCGACAACAAGACAGGGACAAGGGAGTGTCTAAGTGGACACAGTACCAATCCTTCTCTGGTTCTCGTCATTGCTTAGAACCATTTATCGGGCAATCTCAATAATTAACGCTGGATGTACACAGTTGCCATGTGGACCCACAGACTAATTTATTCGTGAGGGCGATGTAGATGCAGATTCACAAGCCAGGCCCAACTAGACTTGAGTTCAAGATCGCCATCTCCTCCGCGACCCAGCGGTGAGGAAGTAAATCTTGATATCCGGTTCATCATTCATCCCAACTTGAAGTCCACCAGTTGTCAGAGTTGAACTTCAGCCTAGCCTCTGCTGAACAGACGCTGCCACAAAGAAAATCGTGAAGAGTTCAACCTCGGTTCCCCAGTTCCGCCGTCAAGTGGAGGGGAAAAATCGATTGCAGCACTCGAGCAGGCGCCTAGCGCCTATTTCTGATTCTGAAACACGATCGAGGAGATTCGGCGTCTACTTATCTGGGCGCTTAGCCAAATGAAGGCACGCATTATCAAGGAATTATCTTATCTTACCGCCACGCCTACTTCAGGCCTTCAGTCAACGTACTAAAAAATTGTGGGACGCGTTTGATCACCGGATCATTCCTGAAGAGAAAGAACTTGAAAGTTACGCATTGAGAATGGAAAATAGCGCGCCGAATTTACCGGCCAGAATTGATCATCCAGAAGGGACGTTTCAAAGAATTTAAGCCGAAGTCAGACCTAGAGTGTATGTGCAAAGAAGAGCAGGAAACCTCGTAAAAGGTTCGGAACAAGCGCCGGTTATGACGGTAATATGACTGAGGATTGGGCCTCTTCGAGGCGGGTGCTGAACCTTTAGGTTTAACTTGATTTTGTATGACCCCGAGTCGACAGTTGAATTGAGCAAACAGAGCATTTAATTTTCTGAGGGCAAACACTTTTTAGCAGCAATTGGCTGTTGCGCGAATGCTTACAAATGTTAGAGACTAATTAATCTACATTCCCAACACTCGCTCAGTCAACGCGCAAGTGTCAACCAGCTCGCATTGGGGAAGCACTGGGTAGGGCATTTTTTTCGGACGAGTTAATTAGATTTTGAGTCAGGGTATCATCTAATGACCATAAGTTGCAAAGGCTCAGGGTTCCTCATTTTGAGCACCTCTGCGGGCAAGAAGTACTGGTGACTTCGGCAGATCGGCACCGCCTCGGAACACTCGGCCCCGCTCAACTTGCTCGAGCTGTTCATGTCACCAGCTTCAAAGGCCTCGGTGGATTGTGCAGCTTGGTCACAAATTCACAAGGTAATCTCTTTTAGATGAGTTCTGCCCTATTCCATGACTGAAGATGACCCAAAATGTAGCCGGCTGTGCCGAGCGAGTGCCGAGTCCCAGTTCCCCCAGACCGGGCCTCCCAATGACACAAAATATTCGGAGGGGGCTTTTCTCACTTACTCAATTTATTTGTACATGTAGCAAAATTGCACAAAACCCAAGTGCCCTTTCCCGTAAGTAGCTGAACCTAAAGGTCCAGCAATGACCGGGCCGAACGCGCGCCAAACATGACACAAACAAAACGCTTCCCTCTGCGTCACTTGAACTTTGTTTTCACTATACAGTGCAATCCCCTCTGGATGCTCTGTATTCCGCTTGCACCCCTTCCACGCCCAACCATTTCGCCCTTGGTCGGCGGACAAGACATCCTTAAGAAATCTGCTGATTTTCCGAGTCGTAACCAAATGATAGAGCCCAAATAGAGCGTTCAACGTTTCAACGCTGGCTTACTCCACACCTGCGCGCTCCAACCTGGTTATTTGCAGTCACCCGCTACGGTCACTCTATTTGTTGCCACCGACTCCATCTCTACGAACGAGTGCTGATTTTCTGTGTGAAAACTGGTTAGATGACGACGGTTATCAGACCAAGGTGTGCTTTTTGTTCCTGGACTGCTCCACGCCGCTGATGAATGGGTCGATTGCTTCCTCCCGTTTGTCGAATCTCCCTCGCCCTCTAGTGTTCCTCTCCACCAGTGCCGCAGCAGCCGACCTTCGCTCCTCCTGACTTCCTTCTTTCACCGGCCGCATTATTGCCTCACACCACACCCGACCAGTGTTATTTCGCGCCACTCTCGTCTTTCTCGTCCCCTATCCCTGCTTTCCGCGCTCGACTTCAGCGCGTGTCACGTGACACTCGTCTGCTTACGACTACCTTCGTTTGCTCAATTCGCACCGGTATTATACCTCTATTGACGCTCCCACCCTCTCCGCACTCGTATCGGTCAAAGCCAACCCGCTGGTGGAAACGCTGCGTCCAGTACTTGAAACGTGGCAGCCCCGCCCCCGCGAGGCCGCGAAAATTCGCTCGCGCATGCACCAAGCCGCCATTTCGAAGCCCTGTTCTTGGTCCTTCAACACACGCGCTGCTTGGCAACTCCGCCTCGTTGCCCCCTTGCTTGACTTTGCATTGGGAAAGGCACGCGTAAGGATATCGACGCTCTGGCGAGCGCGACCCCATCCCAATGTGATTTGAGGCCAGATACGACCCCCGGACCCCTCCGCAGCCAAGAACGGGTATGTTTAACCCTCCCCGTCGCAGCCTCCCGCTAAAGCTGCGCTCTGTCCGGTTTTGCCCACTACCTGCATGTCCCACATCCGCTTTGGGCCGCAAACTTCCGCGGGATACTGCGGCCTCCAGCTCCACCAGCTCGCGGTGCGTGCGCGAAATGTCTGTATCTCGGTGCGTACCCCTCCCCCGCTGGTATTTCTGTCCTACGTTCGTTGATGCTATATTTAGGTGGGACGGCGAGAAGCGCACACGCTTCGTCCAAACGCCCACCGCTCTCCATTCGACAGATCCGCCCGCCTGAGTAAATCTCGCACCGCCCACCGCTACCGCCGGCAGAAAAACACGTACGCTTGCACTCCCTGGTCCCTTGACCTCGGGATCGCGGCGTACCTGTATTTCTGTGAGCCGCGGACGTTCTCGTGCGGGGACGGATAGCTGCGCTTTGAGTCTGGGGCTTGATATTCGATCTGCGACAGATTGTGTACCGTCGCGGTCCTGGGTTTCTTCGCTGTCCTGTGCCGAGCCGTTGATGGCTAGCACCACCGCGGTCCGCTCAGACGCGCGAGGGAGAGATTAGCAGTTAGCTGAGGCACAGACCGAGCCCGAGCCGAACGGGCGAATACTACTTCAGCGTATGTGTTGTTTATTGCAAATTGGAATTCAGATTTTTCGTTCCCGCGCAGTCGAGTCTCGCAAGTGCCGTGACTTTCAAGTCATGTATCCGAGTGTCTGAAGCAAATACCGAACAGAGCAGATTGACTTAGTCGCGCGAGCAAGACCACGCCGAAGAATTGGGAGCAAAAAAAAAAAATCTTCTTTTCTGGAGCGGTGCACGAGTACACGTACACCATACACAGTAAATAAATCATTATAATAAGTAGCGTAAGAGCGTGAGGAAGCGTGAAGTAAATCGTCAAGAGGCGTGAGGGTATAAAGAGGAATAAGTAAGCCGTCGTCGGGGGGGCCAAGTGAATGAGCCGCGCGGCGAGGGTGGGGTGGGGAGAGCAGAGACACGGGCAAGCGTCGCGGACGTCCTGCACGAGGAGACGAGGGACGTCGCGAACGACCGCCGCCGGGGGTGGGGTAGGGGCGTAGGTGGGTGGTGTAAAATTTGAAGGAAGGACCGCTGGCGAGATACATAGCAAAATTGAAGGCAAAGCAAGATGTTGGTGATACACGAAGAGAGGACGCAGGCAAGGTGCGTGTTGTGAGATGAGATGTGGTGATGTACAAAATGTGTAAAGAGGTCGCCAGGATATATATGTAGGGTTGAGGGGGGAGATTATATATA
Source organism: Mycena alexandri (assembly GCA_029233265.1). NCBI lineage: Eukaryota > Fungi > Basidiomycota > Agaricomycetes > Agaricales > Mycenaceae > Mycena > Mycena alexandri. The sequence goes on from JARJCM010000263.1 coordinate 54,266, forward strand.
CAAGAAAAGGCACGCGCGGCTGGGCGCGGGGGTAATGTACACGGGCGTACGCAGGGAGTGTGTCGTCTAGAGCGAGCGTGGGCAAGAGAGGGCGTGTGCGAGGCGGAGAGGAAGGACAAGACGCGCGGCGTGGTGGGTGGGGCGGCGCGGGGGCATGGGACGGCCAGCGGAGTCAGAAGCCCCGCCCCGCCATCATGTCGTCGAAACCCATCTCCATCCCCATGTCTCCAAAGTGCATGTCGAGCTGCTCCCCATCCTCTCCCAGTGTCGGCTCCCCGGCACCGCCAAGCCCAAACTCCTGGTCGTACGGCGCCGGGTACTCGTTGTCCCCAGATACCGCGGGGAACGCCTGGCAGTTAAGCTCCCATCCGATCTCGGGGATGCGCTCGATGTCGAAGTCGCCCTCTGCGAATCCCGCGGTGGGTGCCGAGGCCCATGGTGAGGACGCCGCCCATGCGGAGGCGTACGAGACGTAGTTCCCGCCAGCGTCCACGCCCGTCGACTCGAGGCCGAGCCCCATGTCACCCACGGTCGAATACGCGGCGTCAAGGGTGGGTGATGCGTACGAGGACGAGAAGGCGGAGGGATGGAAGGATGAAGTAGCAGGCGTATACGGCGAGGACGGCCCAGAGCCAGAGGTGCTTGAGGGCGGTGACGTGGGCGATATCGTCGGCGGGAACATCGATCGCAGGAAGTCAGAGGACTACACAAGGCTTATCAGTACCAAGATCGCGGAGAACAGAGTAGAAAAACGCACCTGTAGACTCGCCTCAAAGTCGTATGCGCCGCTGAAGCTGGGCATGTAGTCGAATCCCCCATTCCCGTTCCCCACCCCGTGACGGACGAGTATCGGCATGAGGCTCGCGTCCGCGCCCGAGTCCATGGAGAAGGAGCCGGAGCCGCTCGTGGGAAGGTAGACGTTGGGTATTTGGATCGCCTGGTACGGCGGGGGAGTCGGGGCGCTGGCGCTGCGAGAGTGCTGACGCGGTGTGGGGACGACAAACTCGACCGACTGGGACGCGGGGGCGGAGTTCTTCCGGCGCTGGGCGGTGCCGGAGCCAGACGCGGAGGCGCTGCTGCGGTTCTTGGCGCCGGAGCGCTGGGGGCGGTAGACGTAGTCGGGATGCAGCGTCTCGTGCTCGCGCTTCTTCTCCTTCGCCAGATTTTCCCAGTACGAGCGGTCCTCGGGAGAGAGCGCCTTCCACTGTTGCGAGATGGTCTTGCTGAGATCAGCTTGACGCTGCTTCTTCCCCGGCGCGTTCGCTGCCAGAGAAGGTGAGTCGGCGGAGGAGGGACCAGACGCCATCGAGGACGGCGCAGAGACGGCGGCGCGGTCCTCGCAGCATTTGCGGCGAAAGAGGATGAACGCGTTCTCTGGACGCTTCACATAGTCCTCATCGCCCTTTTTCGGCCGCCGCTCTTCCGGTGCAGCAACGCTGGTCGACTTGCGTCGTATGGGAGCGGATGCGGGCGATGCGGGCGTGCTGACGGGCGAGAGCGTGCGCGTGTAGGCCGAAAGTGGCGGTGGGGTTCGGCATTCATCGTTGTGGGAGGAAACAGATGATGTCGGCGTCGTTGATGCAGAGGAAGCTGACAAAGCAAGCGCTCGCAGATCGGGTTCAAATGGAGAGTTGGACGGTGAAGAGTAGGGAGAGTCGGCCAAATTATGGGAAACGGGGAAGGTGAATGCGCGGGGTGTCGGCGAGATGATCGTCAAGGATGGCGGCGCAACCGTGCTCACTTCGAGTGCTAAGATTCGCGGTCAATACGCGTCGGAGAAGCGCGGAACGACGAGAAGAAAAACGCACTTCGGGCGGCGAAATGTGTGTCGCGGGTGCGTAAGGCGGGCATGGTTGCAGACAATGCAGGTCGTCGTGGAGGAGGACAATGGCGTCAAATTATCGGGGTAGCGCAGGAGGAGAAGAATAGGCAGAGAAAAGAGAGGATAATGGGCCCTCCCTGGACTCGACGCTTTTCGTGTATCGCAGTGTGATTTCCTGGCAACGGAGACAATTGAGAGCGCTTTATTGTTCATGGTCTTATAGGGAATTCGGCGGTCAAGCATTGTCTGTGATGCTGTGATGAGTGTCGTTGACTAGTCCCATTCGTTCTCTCGATCGCCATCACCTATGGCCTTGAATCTGGATCGAATCTACCGATGGTTTGGCGCGGGAACGGGGGATCTTGCTTCGTGCCGGATATAGAAATTTGAATGTCAAGCCCACTTTACGTCCCTGAGAATTTCGACCGGAGTCATGATCGTGTACGCCCTGGAAAACAAGAGTCAGTTGTGCAGTTCCCGTCGACGAAAATCGAAAATGCCCACAAAAACCCAGCGTCCCCGGTGTCTCCCGATAACGACTCGAATGATATGTTGTCCATGGTCCGGGAAATTAAATCAGCACAAGCAAAACTCACCTGACCTCCCGCGCTGAGGCCCGAGGCGTTAATAATACGAGTCTCGGAGTTGTGCAGCCTGCTCTTTGTCCGTTACCCGATAAGGGTCGAGGGTTGCGTACCGCCATATGACGAACTCACTGCCACAGTGATCCAGAGAAATGGTCTCCGCCAATCGCGGTCCGATATAGCCGAGAGGACAAGACAATAGATCTGAGACTTCTGAGACATGTGGGGGAGATAGTGCGAGGGCCGTTGGTTCGAGGGCGGCGTCGTGGATGGCGAGGCATTCGCCGCGAGGAATTCTGGAAGGCCGTATGTCGCGCGTACCCAGAATGAGTGAATATCCGGGAACGAGGATTAAAATGAAGCGGCGTACCCTTTCGTCGGGAACGTTCAGACCAAGCGCGGGGACACAATGCTTGGATTGGCACGTACCATACCCGGATCATGATCACAGAGAAGAAACACGGAAATCGGACTCTGAGGAGTTTCGACCATCCACCCAAGGACACAGCCAGAGGACGGGCGGAGGGGGAGTGGAAGGAGCGGAGGGCGTCCAACTGCAAACGGGGGGGAGATATATATTGTATATGTATATGAAGCCACATCGGGGATTTGCGTACGACAATAAGCGAGGAGAACAAAGATACAATAGGGCGGGATGGCGGGTGTGCGAACTATATGATGTGCTGGCTCGGACCAGGTATTTAAATAGGCGGTGGAGTATTTGCGTAATCTAAAGCAGAGTGAGGTGGGAGGAATTTTTAGTCGAAGGAGTAAACGTGCCGTATAAAGTGGATTCAGCAGAGAGGGACGCCATGGGAGGTGGTTGGCCATTTGTTCAGCAACGGACAACGAGATGGAGGAAAGGATTAGACCAGAACGGAGTGTACTAGTTTCGCGCCAAAGGTAGAGCCCAGCTGGAAGGATGGAGGCGAACGAGGGGGAAGTCACAACAGAGCGTAAGATCGGTCCAGGACCACGCAATAGAACATAAGAGGAGTGAGACCGAAGTTGTAGCGCCGGGGTTCCAGTTAATGGGGGATGTCCATGGGGAGAACCGAATCCACAGTCGGGGTGGGACGAAGCCGAAGTCGGGTAGGGCGAGTGAAACGGCTAACGCAGAAGAATACAATTGTCGAAGGAGTGGAATGATACAGTAGAAACTGTTCGGGCAGCACTTTCAAGGGAGCTATGCGCCGACGGCGATGAACAGAGTTGCGACCGAGGAATGGCATCGGAAGGGCGAAGTCAACACCAGCAAGACACGAAATTCTGTTCCGAGGACACAACGCCGAAGGACGGAGAACGTCATCCAAAGGACGCAGAGGAAGACAAAGTGCGGATAATGAGGGGTGGAGTCCCAGAAACGCGCGAAAAAATATGAGTGTGGGGGTTTTCAGCACCAGCATCAAAGGGACGCACCGAGAGTTTTCCGCGTCTCTACACGGTCCGCAAGTATCATCCAAGGCCTACTGAGCATACGTGAGTTCCAATGTCCTGGAAAAGAACCCTCAAAGAGTACACCCGTTTTCTGCGCCAAGGACGGAGAGAATGACGTCGCGCGCTTAAGTCGATTTCTATAGAGCCTAGCATCCAGGGGGCGCCAGTCGCGTGCGCAACAGCGATAAGCTTATTTCGGAGGAGCCAAGAGCCAAGAGCCATTACGCGCGAGGGAAAGGCAAATCGACGCGACGATGGTGAAAGCGAGGAAGAGTCGCAGTGTGAGTTTTCGACACAACATGGGCAAACAAAACAAATCATCGGGCCGGTTTTGATGGTCGGTTCTGTTTCGCCAAGTTTCCTGTAGCAATTGGCCTGCAACTTGTGCGCGGTATTATTCACTCAGCTGAGCTTCGGTCGAGTTTTGTAAGATTTTTCGCCTTGACTTTTGAATTAGAAGGACCGTGAACCGACATGGCCACTACTGGTCACCACTGCCAGTCTGCTGGATGGAAGGCACTAGTAGGGGAAACCCCGCGGCGGTCGATTAAAACTCGCGGATCGGCTCTTTCACCCCTGAGGAGGAATATTCTTGGGCGATGAGAGCGCTAAAACAAATTGTTTTTGTCTTGTGCCAGTGGAAGAAGAAAATTACCGACGACGAAACACGGTCGACAAAAGTCTAGGACATCCACGGTTACCAAGCTGCCTCATGTTCAGAGGTTTCACCAAAGTTTCGGTTTCAACAAAGTTTGACTCAACTTTCTTGCTCCCACGGAAGTATTCGGCGATTCAAGTTTGATGGGGGATCCCGATCACTTTCCCAACGATTCTCAATTGGGAGTCACCGTTAGCCGGGTGCTGAACGGGAAACAGGGTCACTGGCGGGAGTGATTTATGTACTATTTGTATGAAAGGACAAGTCAGGAAATATTTGTGTGAGAGGACAAACCAGAAACAATCACCTCGAGGTAGATCGGTTGATTCGCCTAGTAAACTTTGCAAATGTCACGTTAAATCCATGAAAGGTGGCGTAAGGGCGCCGGTGGACGATGGACATAAATGGTCATCGATCCTGGGGACGGCGACGAGGATTTCCTCGGATGATATATTGCATTTGCATTTGTATTGGTACACGTTCGTGCGGACAAGACAGACACAAGACAGTATTTTATGGGGGTCAAAATGCACTTTTAATAAATCCCCACACTTAGTGGTTTTCCGACACTTATTGAGCCAAAAACTGATTTTCCCGACACTTTTACAGCATTGAAAAGCTGAGTGCATCTGTCGGAAATAACATCAATTTTCCGACACTTTCATTCGCGAAATTCAACTTCCGACACTCTCATTCACCGGACTTGAATTACCGACAGATGCATTCATGGCATCAAAAGATTTGCCGGCACTTTTATTGGAACACCAAAAGTTGCGACACTCAGATTCACAAGTTGAGTTTTTCCGACACTTACTCGGCAAAACTCAAATCTTGCGACACTTATTCGGCAAACTCGCGGCAGCGTGAGATTGTTGGACATTACGTTCTCGGACCGTTCTGCAGGCGGCTGCCGCTACTTAGATCTATCGACACGAAAACATGACTTGAAAAGCCCCTGCGCGCGCGCTCCGGACAATTTTCTTGCGACATTGGTTGTTAAGAAGGATTTTAGAACTGTACAGCTTGTCACTCTGTGCTAGATACTAGTGCCCGGGAATGTAAGGACTCGTGATAAAGCATTACCAAGCTCGTTCCCGAAGATGTACTCGGTGTCGGTGACCTCCACAATTGCGAGGGGGTGTTATACGACCTCCTATACGACACGAACGAGCCCTGTATGAGCCGATTCGAGCGAAAACTGGGTGAGAAAAGGTCAGGGCAAAAACTCGCCATTAGGCCTTACCCAGCTCGTTCCCGACGACTGGTTCAGCGGCGGTGACCTCCACCATTGCAAGGGGTGTTGTACGACCTCCTAGACGACACAAACGAGCCCTTGGTGAGGTGATTTGAGTGAGAACTGGGTGAGAAATGGTCCGTGCACAAACTCACAATTAGGCTTTACCCAGCTCGTTCCCGCCGGCGCGTTCAGCATCGGCGACCTCCGCCACTTAAAGGGGGTGTTGCCAGATATCCTAAACGACGCGAACGAGCCCTGGACGCGGTGATTCAAGTAAAAGTTGGGTGAGAAACGGTTGGTGCAAAAACTCGAAATCAAGCCTTACCCAGCTCCCTCCCGACGACGGGTTCAGCGGCAGCGACCTCCGCCACTGCAAGGGGGTGTTTCACAACCTCCTAGACAACACGAACGAGCCCTTGATGAGGTGATTTGAGTGAGAACTGGGTGAGAAACGGTATGGCACAAACTCACAATTAGGCTTTACCCAGCTCGTTCCCAATGGTGCACTCGGCGTCGGCGACCTCCGCCACTTCAAGGGGGTGTTGCACGGCATCCTAAACGACGCGAACGAGCTTTGGACGCGGCGATTCGAGTAAAAGTTGGGTGAGAAACTGTCAGTGCAAAAACTCGAGATCAAGCCTTACCCAGCTTGGTCCCGACAACGCGCTCCGTGTCGGCGACCTCCGCAATTGCAAGGAGGGATTGCACTGCATGCTACACGACATGAACGAGCCCTCGATGAGGCCATTCGACTCAAAACTGGGTGAGAAAAGTCAGTGCAAAAACCCGCAATTAGGCTCTACTCAGCTCGTTCCCGATGACATGTTTGGCTCCGTCACTTCCGCCACTTCAAGTGGTGTTGCACGGCATCCCAATCGACACGAAGGAGCCATGGAAGAGGTGATTTGAGCACAAACTGACTGATAAAGGTAGTTTTATGATTGCAGGAGAAGATTTAATTACACTGACCGCCGTGCTGGTGTTGTGCTCCGTGTCGTCTAGCCGAAAAATTGCAAGGGGGGCGTGTGCAACAACCTAGGGACAAGTAGAGGCCTTGGACGAGCCTATGTGTCGCAAAGTTCTTGGGTTTGGGGATGGTAATGGGATTTTCGCATTTCCCCCCCCCCCTTTTGATCAGGGGAGGCCCCGGATGAACAGTAAGAGCTTGAAGCATGTACTGAGTCAAAGCCAGGGTATCCGCGAGCCCCAGTCACAGCAGAGTGTCCATATAGCCGCTCAGAAGTGATAGTACCCCTGGCTTTGGATTCCTTGCTGTCGCTAAGAAGGTGAGGGTTTTGGCCAATTTGGTTTCATAGAACGGATGCAGGTGGATATCTCAACATATTCCAAGTGTTGTCAGAGTATAGGAGGGCCCAGATCGAGAGGAATAAATCGACCAGAATCGACTGGTGTGAGCCTGTCCCATCAAAAGTGTTCGTAAAGCCCGACGCCGGTCTAATTCAAGTCGGCGTCAAGTGTAACGGCAAATATTAGATTGTGGGCTAAGTACGGATCAAGAATGAGAGTGAATCCCATAGAGTGGTGAGTAAACGATGGTGGTCTGGGGGTACGGATTATATCGAAGGATACTACAAGAAATGATGTCGGGACATCGTCAAACTATGTAAATGATTATAAAAAGGGCTATGGTAATACGGAGAGGGAGGAGGTTCAGGATTAAGTAGACCAGGGATTATTACCAGCCTTCGGGACGCTAAGCCCTGCCCTTGGCGGAGGGGGCACCCATTTCTTGACTGTATGCCCGGTGAGACGACGACTCTGTACAAGGAGAGACGAGCTGCTTGCGCCGGGGGTAGTCGAGGCATGGGACATGCTAGCGTGAACTGACGGGTTGGCGGAGCTGCTCGCTAAAGTTCCTGCGACAGGCTGGGGAGCCGAGGCGAAAGGGGCTGCAAGCACACCAGCGGGAGGAGTCCAAGTCGACAGGGTAGATGCGGTGGGATCGGACTGGAATGACGACGTAGTAGGATGCAGGCGAGGGGACATGCTATCGCGGGTCTCGTCGTCACTTGAAGCTGGACCTATCCGCGTTGCCCGTTAGTATTTTGATGAAGAATAACAAGATGGCACGGACTCCGCCGACGGGAATTGCCTGCCTTCGACCGCATGCGCTTGTGGCTACCATTGGGATCGAAGCTTCCGAACGGCGAAGGCGACGCTGATCGCTTGCGGCCATAGGCAGCCAACAAACGGTCGTCTAAACACGTTAACAGGTCAGTCACGGCATGTATCCAAAGGATTTTGTATCCCGACCTCCAAAACCAAAGGGGTCCAGAAGGGCGCTGTCGGGCCGAAGGATTTCCTCTACATCGGAGTCGTCGATGAGACCTGACAATGGGTGAGATCAAGATCAGATATCAAGGAATGGAATCTGACCGTCTGTCTCCGCTGGCTCTTGCTTCACCTGTACAGCGGGTCGATCACTAACCGCCTCCGGGAACTCAGAGTCGTCTTCATCAAGCTCGTCCTGATCAGAATCCGAATCTTCAGAGCTCGTTTCCTCCTTCTTCACTTTCCTGGACTGGGAACGGCGGCGCGCTGGCTTCACGACTTCTTCCGCCTCGGACTCAGAATTGACCGCCTTGTTCTCGAGAAATCTCTCGATGGCGCCCTCCAAGTCCTTGCACACGGTCGATGTCAGCTTGTGCTTTGTTGCTACATGGACAGTTTAGCTTGCGGTTAAATAGATTTGAGGAAGACTTGCCAATACGCAGGACATGCTCGTGAGAAGGGCGCTTCCCACCACTGACGGCCGCTGTGAGGTCCGAGGCGGTGATGGTCTCGCGGTCCATTACATACAGGCTGCGCTGCTCCTTCCCCAGAAGAAGCCAATGAAGTGCCGACGCCACACCTTCCTCAGGGTACCGAGTGTCTAGGAACTCGAAGAGCATCGGCATGAGCTGCCGGAGCCACTTATCGATCCGCGCCTGCTCCCAAGTAGGATCATACAAGAGCTCCTTGTTTTCGCGTGTCTTGAAGACCGCTAACTGACGCTTCCGTGCCTGTTCTACCTTGGCCCCCATCGGACACACTTTGTTGCGGAGTTCTCCTTCGTCCTGAAATTCAGTCAGGTCCAGTCAATTACTCTCGGAAATGGGATGGGGGATGCGTACGTCAAGGCCACTTGTGATTACTTGAACGCTATGAATTTTCAGCATCTTCGGTGTCTTCTTCTTTGATCCACCCTTCAGGTAGTAACGGTGAGCGCTGAAGAGCGGAAGAATTGATCAAAGATGTATTGCTTACCATTGCGCTGCTGGCCTCCTTCGGTCTGAAACCGGCAGAAGACTCTGCCCTAGCCTCTTTGTCCGTAGGGTGTGTCCTGAGCTTGTCGAGGCCGTATTTGGCCATCATGTTTTGGACGGTAGGATTGGCAGTGTGCACTTTTTTTGCGGTGAGAGCATCGACATTTGGACTTATCAGTGACTTCTCCTGGTTTTTTGGCCTTGAATGCGGTACACGACTTGGAGCAGCCATCTCCGTCCTTGCCCACACAAGGCATATCGGAGAGTGTGCGGTGAGAATAAGCGCTGCCGTGATTTTCTTCTTCCCATCAAGCCTTCGGCAATATGCCAAATCTGCCATCACTGTTGTGCTAGTTTAGACCGTCTCTCATGCACACAAACCCATCCATCTAAGTCTTCTTCCATGGATTGCATGGCTGTACATTCAGAGTGTTCGCGCCAGAGTTGATCGCATCAAACAACCCAACAAATTCAGCGAAAAATACCGGTAGCTTGCCACCGCTGGCAGGAATAATACAGAACTTCGGTATATGAGTCTTGAGCTCATTTAAAGCAGTTCTTAATTATCCTTCAACGGCAATTCTTCTTCATTTCATGCTGGGGGTCTTTCCGCCTGAGCCGATCCCATCAAACAACCCAACAAATTCAACGAAAAATACCGGTAGCTTGTCACCACTGGCAGGGAAAATACAGAACTTCGGTCTTCTTTACTTCATGCTGGGAGTTTTTGCACCACAGTTGATCCCAGGAAAAGAAGCAAACGAAAATATAGAACTTTCACCTCAAGCAGTTATCCCGCCCATAGATTGCAAAGCTTTACATTCACTCTGGGCAATTTTTTGGATGCCAGTTCCGAGGTGTGGGCCGGTTGAGAAGGTGGTCTGAGATACAACAACGCATAAGAATCATTACAGCTACAACCAAACTACAACACCATCTCATTATTCTCAGCTGCTTGAATCCGACCCATAATCTCTGATCCTTGTGCCCATGCAACTGCCCTCGGCCACCAAACCTCAAACGGAAGCGCAATTTCCACATCCTTGCGCCCAATTTTCACCATCTCTGTCTCCCCATAAAATGTGCCCTCCCATTCGGGCTCCGCTACCCCAAAGCCGGTTGGTACCACTCCGGCGGTTTTAATCTCCTGGGAAGCGTCACAGAAAATCTCTAGGGCTCTCGCGCTGTTGAAGGGGCATTCATTCTCGGCTACGCCAATTGCTGCATGCCGAATGTGGTGATCCTGGTCCCCCGCAATTGCAGCTTCCAGATTCTCTGGTGGTGCCGTCATTTGAGGTTCAGTGTAATCAAGTCAATAAGAACTCACCTTCATTGCCGTAACGTTCAAGTATTTCGGGATGGATCTCGTCGAGATTGTCTGCATACTTGCCATAATTCAATTCCCCAAGAAGGCGCATGTCCTGCATTGCTGTCAGTGTCGGCCGAAAAATTGTGTTGAAAGTTAGAACAAACCGATGGTGACTGGTTATGCCCCTTTCCGGATATCGGGTGGTTATTCCAATTATTCCGAAACTCTTGACAGTCCTTGTTGATTTCATCGAGGAATAAGTAATGTAGTACCCAAAGATGATGTGGATTGTCGGGATCGAACTTGTGAAGCCGTTCCAAGCGGGAAAAGAAGCCTCGCCATTGGCGGGCAAATTGTGATCCAACCTCAACCCAAAGTCGTTCGATTCGTGTGTTTCGTGTAGAGCTCAAATCGGTGAATGAGATTACAGTCAACAAGTTGATAATCAGACTCACGTTCCCCACAAGTAGGAACCACGATTCGGGCCTCGATATTTGATCATCCACACCGACACCTCGATATTCTCTCCCCCTCTGTCCCCGCGGGCGCGCGATGGAGCGCCATACTGCTGGACCGCTTTCAAGAATAATTGCAGGACAGTTGTTGCCCTGTTATTGGTACTTGCTTCAAGACCGACAACCTACTAAATGTGAGCGGACAAATTAATTCCAGCTGTGATCTCTACCAATCTATCATATCCGTCTGCAATCCCATGGATAACAATGCCCCATTTGATTAGCTTGTGGTGCCCATCCATGTGCCACACAGAATTGGGACGAGGTGAATAATACTCTCGTCGAGTTATTGTGTGTTTGCGGAGAACCTGACCGAGCCCATCGATACGGAGGAGGGATTTACGAACACGTTCTTTCTGAACTTTGAGCCCATGGGTCCGCAAAAACCCGATGAGATATTGCAAGCCCGAGGATGGCTTCACTCGCTTGAATTTACGAGTAAGGAGATCAAGGTCGTGATCACTGATGTTGGAAAAGCGGTCGTAGACTCCATACATCTTGAGATAATTCCGAAGGGTGTTGCGGTGCATGCTCAAACCATCAGCAAGTGACTGGAGTGTTAATTTACGATGTGAAGAAACTGCATCAGCAAGCCACACGGGATCAACAACCTTCCTCGGCCTTCCCCGATTTCCTGTTCGTTCCACTCGAATTGGTGAAACACGATGCAGCTTTGAGCGCTCACTGGAATTTCAGCGGGATTCACATGCCACCAGAATCCCACAATAACGGCTACTCACATTCCATCGGCGAGACCCGCACTCCGCTCTAGGTCAACGGTCAGTTGCCCCAGAGCATCTGTACATCTTTCTATCCAGCCATGATCTCCCACTTCTGGAACTAGAGCTTCCAGTATTGGTACCAGTTTACCGAAAATTTGCTCTGAGTGGATTCGAAGGCGCAACGGGTCCGCTTCCTCTTGCCGCAGTAATTGTGCGGCCCGGTCGTAGGCGGCCGCAATAGTTCCATGGGCCTGTAAGACGTCGGGGGACCAGTTGAATTGCTCAGGTGTGAGCGGGAGACCCGGGAATTCATTAGGATGGACCATGATGAAGGTCGAAAGAGAGATTGAGATCGATTAAGATAGTTCTGGCGCGGTTAAACATGAGGCGCCGTTAAACGTTTACCCCAAATTAACTACAGCGTGCGAACTTCACTTGGCATATCATTACGGCCTTCGCTTGGCGCTTGCCAATCTTTTTCACTTTCGTCTTACCATGTCCGACTCTGGCTCCGCTCCCGAGGAACAGGACAATGCTGAGGGAAACCACCACCATCCACAATTCTACTTTGATAGCGGTGATGTAGTTTTCAAGGTCAATTTTTTTCGAAAAACTATGTGTTTCGAGTCTCTGACCTGCGCATCTACCAGCTCAAAAGTGGCACTCTGTATAAGATCCATGCCAGCCACCTTGGCCGTAGAGCTGGCTTCTTCGGCGATATGTTTTCTCTGCCTCGCAGTGTCAGTACCCCGGGCCAGATCGCTACCGAGGGGCACAGTGACGACAATCCCATTGAAGTCCCGCACACCATCGAACAGTTCGATTGGGACCATCTCATGACCTATCTGTTTATGGGACCAACGTATGTCAATGGTTGTATAATTTTATTTGTTGTTTCGACGTTGTCGCAGTGCATGGCCCTTGACAGACGATTTTCTTGTTTCAGTCATGAGACTGTCTCATTTGTATGACATTCAAGACGGGATCGACTACACCACACAGGAATTGACCTGCCGCGGTGACCGCCTCGAACCCCCCCTCCAATTTGAGCTTGGGCGCTGCTTTGGGATTGACATTTGGGTCGAGCAAGCCTTCCGCCGCCTGATGGCCGGGGACATTATTTCTCTCGACTCCTTCCAGGTCACCCAGATTGGTCACTACGGCTATTTCTATCTTACTCAGACCAAGGCCAAGATCCAGGCGCTTCGCAACACCATCGCCTTCCACGTCCCTCCTGTGGTGAATGATGTCGACTGTGAGAACCCCGGCACCTGCGCGTACTCTTGGACCCGCGAGTGGGAGGAGCGTGTCCGTCAGCTCATTCATCACCCCGAGGCGCCAATCAGCTGCCTTGACCTTCTCGACCAGTTGCGTAACGTCCACATCCACGGGCTTTGTGATAAATGTCAGGATTTAACGGTCACATGGGTTTGGGGGATGTGTCTGCTGACCAAGGAGGAGGGATTCGTCGAGGAGGCCATCCAGGCATTGATGGCTCTTCAGGCGGACGAAGCCATTCGCTCCGCTCTGCGCGCTAGTCTCACCGCGGGCACGTCAGGTTAGTTCAGCAATTACATCTCATCAAAAGCCCAACTTTCCTTAGATACACTTCACTTTGCTATCCTCACTCTCATTAACTACCATACATTATTTAATCTTTTTAATGTTCACCTTTTGTGTCCTCAGGTCGTGCAAACCAGCGGCATTGCCCGGCAGGACGGTCCGAGAACGTAATGTCCAACAATCTCACGCTGCCGCGAGTTTGCCGAATAAGTGTCGCAAGATTTGAGTTTTGCCGAGTAAGTGTCGGAAAAACTCAACTTGTGAATCTGAGTGTCGCAACTTTTGGTGTTCCAATAAAAGTGCCGGCAAATCTTTTGATGCCATGAATGCATCTGTCGGTAATTCAAGTCCGGTGAATGAGAGTGTCGGAAGTTGAATTTCGCGAATGAAAGTGTCGGAAAATTGATGTTATTTCCGACAGATGCACTCAGCCTTTCAATGCTGTAAAAGTGTCGGGAAAATCAGTTTTTGGCTCAATAAGTGTCGGAAAACCACTAAGTGTGGGGATTTATTAAAAGTGCATTTTGACCCCCATAGTATTTTCGTTAGGCCGTCCTACAACACAGGATTCCGCGACCTAGATTCGGCTGAGTGGGAAATATCAGGAACACTGGACGTAATTAGATTTTCTGTGGGCGGTCCAAGCCGCCGTTCCGCTGCCTACTCCATTCTAACCCTTTATTGGAATGGATTTCTGGGCATTCATGTGGGGTGGAGGTCAGGGAAGGGGAAGAGATATTTTCTAGGCTGTGATTGAAAAAAGTGAGAATGCAATCAACTGAATCTGAGAGGATAAGCTCAAGGGATCACTTTCAACCTGGGTGATAAGATTTCATTCCCTAGCGTCCACTGAAGCACGGATCTTGTGAATCGTGCTCCAGAATAGACGCGTTGGCACTTGCTGGCAAATTCCTGCAAAATGTGCTATGTTTGACTCGGTTGAACTTCTTACTTACCCTGTGGCGTTGACAGGTTGAAAAGGGGGTGCTACAATTGGACGCGGGGCAATCGATCCGCTGCGAGGCCGGAGAGGTTGGATCTCGAAGCGCCCTTGAACGTTGGCTTCCATCTGGTGAGTTGAATTCAAAAGGTGTTCTACAATCAAATTGGCTGTGGGTCCATATCTGATTCATGTGGCCCTGTACAATTAAAACATCAATGCTTCGAACACGTTAGGCCTATAGGGTCGCAAGGAACAACTTGAGAGGAAGTTTTCTGAAGAATGATGAAGAGGTTAATGGGGACACCGATAAATGCCGGAGTAGTACCTATCGCGCCGCTCCCTTGTCCTTTTTGTTTACGACCAGGAGCGTCAATCATATTTGCCACAAAAGATCATCGATCATTCTGTGAAACCACGTCAAGGATTCCTGGACTACATTGAACGCACCTAATAATATCAGTGCCGACCTCAGGGTCGTTCGGTGAGCTGAAAGCTCCACAATACCTTTTGGTACCGTCCAAAGATAAACGACCAGTCGTGGTTGAATCAATCGAAAGTAAAAGCATCGGAGGGCAGAAGTCGAATTATTCCCAACGCCTCGGGATGAAAATTTGCAGGTGATCAGTGATTCATACAAAACGGAAAAGCGAAGAAATCCGCGGTGGCTCTACGCGACACACACTATTCCAAACTAGGAGCTGCGAGCCTCATGGCAAGGGAATAGCCGCACACCATCATTTGACCGACCGCCTATATCGTCGGATCGGGGCAATACCACCGAGCCAATCTATGGCCGCCGCTCGAGTTATTGAGCGAAATCATCCTCTTTGCGAAATCATCCCTCTTTGCTAGCAAGGAAGAAGTGTAGCGAGGCAGGTTGATGTTCTGGGTTCAGCATGGACCCCCAGAAGGTCGGAATCCTATAATTCATAAAGCACCAGGCGTTCTCGACCCTCTGGCGGAACCGCAGGGAACGGTCTGGAACTTGCCAAAGTTGAGTTCTTGAGCTGCCTGAGTTGTAAGCCAGACAGCCTCGTGTGACTTGGGTTGAGTTGATTGTACAGCCTGGACGCTATCAGAACAGCTGATAATGCTTGAGATTTGCGAGGGCTGGTATCGAGGCTCTATGCAGAGGCTCGATGCCGAGATTGCAACAACCTGGCAAGGCGCATGAAGGCGGTGCAGACATATTGTTCGAGCACCGAAGGAATGCGGGCATGCAAATGAAGTCGGCGGACGTCGCCCCTCACTCGCATAGAGGGAACGCCTCCAAATGAAGGAGAAAGTTGGTGGCGCAGTCAGTGGCGTCGATTAGCGTGATTCGAATCTCCTTTCCCAGCTGCATTAACCAGAGGAGATTCTGCCATGCGGCGAATTCCGTTGACATTGACGCGGAATGTATCGCGGCCGTGGGAGTTGTTCGTGGGAATTGGGGCGTTCTGTCAAATGATATCAGCACCCCGAACTACCCCGAACCGCCGAACTCGGAACGGACCGCGTGGAGAGTCTAGCCGAGAAAAGTTCCGAGTCGGTGCCAAATGGAAGTTTGGACGACGACCAAGGAGTAAGTTGCATACTTCCTGTTATTGGCGGCGGACGAAGGCGGGCTGACAGCGGACATGTCAGGGCGGGGCAGGAGAAAGACATACTAGCGGAAATTCCCTATTCCCCAGTACGTCGGCAGAGGGAATAAACGAGACGCGACGTTGGCGAGCTGCAGGCGGGGTGGAGACATGAGGCGATGACCACTGGGTCGGTAAACAGACGCGTGGTACGGCGAAGGAACGAGATTAATTGTATGCTTACCGACAAGAGAGGAAGCACAATTTTGTCGGCCGAAAGCCGACGAACATGGTGGACATGGTAGCCGGCAGGTCCAATCCATGGAGATTACGGAGATATTAATGGATAGAGCTAGTTCGGCGTTCTATGAAGTGGACCCAAAGAAAACAAAGGGCGAGGGGGAAGGATGATGGTGACAATATTCATTTCGGATGGGGGACTGCGTGCGCTCGACTTGAGGATGGCCGACAAGCCGAGGGTGGAGCACGGGGCAACAGGAGCGGCTAGAACTCCTCTTGCGTTGTCGTTCTTTATGGAATGAAACCCAGGTACGTCCTTGTTACATCGCGTCGTCTGGCCTGGATGCTCGGACAGTGGCGTCCAATTAACTGTCAAGCATACCACTCACCTCTTTACTAGTAGTTCCTTTCCAAACCGACACAGGCTCACAATGGCGTTACTCACCTTTACTCTGATTCGTCGCAACTTGATGAATAATCCGATGTGGGTGATCGTCCTGAGGGAGTGGACGTCTCGAGCAGATGGAGTGTGACCCACCAAGAAATATAAGTCCACGATGATGAACGGGGGGAATCACCCATTGTGCATGCGCGCCTTATAGGAGACTCCACGAGGCATGATGGAGGACCCACAGCGTACCTCCCCGAGCGCTAGATGATATATGAGGTATTGTGTGGGCGGGAAAACCATACGCTTGCGGCCACGTTGTGATGTTGTGGGTGCAGAACGCTGGTGGCGAAGCGAATTATCAGTAGAGGGACTCGAGGGCGAATGGTGTACGATGCGCACCCGTCAGTTTATATAACTACGCAGATACAGCTGTTCCCGCCAGGATGCCAACTGGAGATGCCAATTACCCGACCAGAGCTGTTCGGTGCCGTGAATCGTCTGTAACAGTAATCACAATAATGACTCGGAGTAATACGATACTTGAGGCCTGGCTGTGCATGAAGAGGCCCGATGATTTAAGGACGCAGCCATCGGCAATGTATTCCTGCCTGAGGGATGGTTTTGTGCGGGTCGAAGTATTTAAGATGGGCGCTGAGAGAAACAAAGGGGTTGCCCACGACACGGTCCTAAACTGGATACCTTGGGTGTTCCACCGTCAGCGGCGCCTAAGAGATGTGTCGCAGTGACTCACCGAACAGCCGTGGGCGCTTAGTAGTGTGCGTTAGTTCAGATACGGCCGCCACGGGTAGAGAAGAACAAGATCGAGTCAGTTTGAAGACATGAAAAGGAGGGAAGGACGAACTCATTCACAGTGGCATAGAAAGGTATTCATTGCGCATATGTGTCATGCAAAGGACAATACAAGGGAAACTGGAAAAGGAACAAGGCAACTTGGAACCATGGGAACAGGAGATTCTTCCGGAGGGAGGCAAAGAGGAAGATCAAGAGAAGCCACTCTAGAGGATGTTAAAAGTCGGGAACAAAGACTTGTTTCTGACCTTGAGACCACGCCGATACCACGCTGTGATGGCCATTCCTCTCACACATGCGGCGTTATTTGCAGTGATCCCGGTCGGTCCGAGAACCAGGGGTCAAAATTAGAGCGAGGGAAGGATCACAGAGTCCGAAGTTCAAACAAAAACAGCATCCATCTCACGAGGCCTGGCAATTGACGACTTGAGGTGGAAATGTTAGTCCTAGAACACTAGAATACAAGAAGGCCCTTCCCTTTGTTGGTGTATACTTGAAGGAAGTGTGGAACGAATAAATGGTCGTCGGACTCGTCGCAGTGCAGGAGAGAAAATGTTCGTATCACGTGCCACAAATCACCATCACGATCGGATTTCTCAATTTGGAGAAAACGTCGATCTTGCCGGATTTGGTTTCTTGGATGTGTACGTCTGCATTAAGCCTCGCAGTCGGTCAAGAAATTCAGTGACTTTTTCCCCTGTAAATGAGAAGTCGCACCAGTGTTGGACTACACATTTGAACGCTTGGATGCTGCCGGGCCACATCTGTCCCCGCATTCTCGCAATACTTACTCCAATTCAAGCCAGGCCGAGCCATGACTGAGCTTCCAGGTGTTTAGTAAATAGTCATGGACTACTAACCACAGGCGAAGGCGTAAAGGAATCTTCAGATCAAACCCGTTCAAGAGGCCCTGCAGGTGTCATTTTCAAGTCAGGCCAACGAGATTTTGCTTTTGACGAACGAATGCCCTGTTTCAATTTTAGTTCTTCAACGGCATTCTGGGAGTTCCCACTTGTTATGTTCTTGAATATGAGAGTTACGCCGGGGAACATTCCACGTCAACTCGTTGTATTTTTGGAAGTGCGGAGTCCGAAGTGGTAGTGCCTTTGTTGTAAGAATCCGCTCCTCGTCCCGGAGCCAGTAGTCGGGCGGGCCATAGTGGCGACTAGTTGAGACCTTGAATGGCCGCAAAGGAACCCTCAAAGGGCTACCAATCTAATGGTTGTTGCGGGGCTCCCACTGACTCAATTTGGAATGCTAAAGGATGAGGGTCCATTATGCAGAAGAAATTGACGAGGTTTCTGCCGAACGACTAGTGTTTATGACACAGTGCCGACTCAGTGGTTCGTTCTCACTTGACACCCCTTTGCAAGTATGGTCTAGCGAGTCAGATTCACAACAGAGGGATTGGTGGTGGTGTTAATTGCACTGCGTACAATCTCCCGCAGCAATATTCTGGGTGGACGATGCGGGTTGGGTTTCCACGGTGATCTTCGGATTGCCCCCTCGGAGAATGGAAGCGCAAAGCGAGATGGTATCGTTTGAACTTCACAGCAACTAACCCATCGTCTACACTTTCCGAGCGATTTATTCAAACTTTCCTCACTTCATCGCCACATTCTTCCATCTGCGATTGTCGACAAAACGTCGATCCTGAGAACACGTTTTTGAATTCAAATTGAGGATGTTCAACAACCGATGAAGAGTGAAATCTGCCATGACGCGAGCTTCCATTCCCCGTGGCGTCGCAAACTGGGGCAGATATCGGTACTCGGTAGTAAATCACGAGGGAGACAAATTTGTCTCGCTGGTCGAGAGCCTCCATTTCTCATCGAAAGTTATCCATCCGCGAGGCACCTGTCATCGTCGGGCGGACGTGTGGCGGGGTTGCTTACCGGATCTCACCAGTGAGGCCTACTCCAGCCTCGAGGCAAAGTACTGCAGTGTTGATTGTCAAACATCTGTTGTACTTGATTTGCTTCCGCGGATGCGGATCACACACTTTTTCTGTCAACTCTACCGGCCCTGTGCCCTCGTTTCGGCAACTCTGCGGAGCTAGAGAAACAACGGGGAAATTTGGGGTTCCGATTTGGCAGATAAGGTCCGAAGAGGTGGCGCAGTGATGTGGTCGCACGGCCTCGCATTCAATCGCTTGCGCAATGAGGAACATAGGTTACGACAGATCGGATAGGCTGTTCCGTTCGGCCATCCCAGATCCTGGAGATCGCTTGTACTCGAGTAGGAACCTCATTCGGACGCATTCGGACCATGTTCCCGCCCTTTGCCCCAAACTTTACCAAGAACGCGTGATCGGATGCATTGCACCATCATTCTGCAGGAAATGATGCCGGCGGGTTCTTCGGCGGGGTTGCCGGGCGCACCTTGCCTATTCCGGTAAGGTGAAGGGCGGGCGACTTTGCACCTCATGACCGCTGACGACGTTCCCGACGCCGTGGGCGACATGCAGGATGGCCCCGAACGCGCTCGTGGGCTTTTACTCACGATACCGATCAGGGCCCATCAATTTCTCATGTTTTTCAGTTTCTGGGAGCGCGCTTTGGTTTACCTACTTCCCAGGTTCAAAAATACTCTGCAAGCACAGAACACAGGCCTGAGTCTGGACAAAAAATTGCCCGAGAAGACCGCGGGCATGGTGCGAAAGCGCAAAACTCGTTCGCCATTGTTCGCCTAATTGGATTGTTTGATCTCTCCGACTAGTACTATGACTCAGTGGGAGCACACTAGCCCAAAAATTTCGAGAACATCGGCACGGGAAAAAAAAGGCCTCGTTCACCCGATGTAATGAGAACAATGTGCGGCATCTGTCCGGAGGAGCAAGATAAATTTCACGACCCTCCCTGGCTCCAAATCGGGATCTATCTGCCGTGACAATGTAGAGAAGCGAGGCGACATTGAACAATGGGCGGCGGTACAGACTTCTAGTGACTCCAGAAGCGAGAACCTCCAAGAACAGTCACCGTCCGCACGTGTACACAGCCGGACTGGTTCCTTCTCGCCTCTCATGTTCACAGTGTTTCAACAGGTTTCAACGAAAAATTTACATCCGCAAATGGAAAGCAAAGTTGTGATCGGCATTTCAATTGGTGAGATGTCGAGTCATCGTAAAACGCCGGGTCCGCTGAGCGTGTAATTCTGGTGTCTCACCCTCATTTATGCGCGCGTGGAGTTAAATTACTTGTGTAGCGTTTACTCCTGTCAGGAAATTTATGGCATCTGCGACCGCATGTGCTGTTTCGCGGCATTGCGGCGCAATCGCGGGTGATTTTGTCGCATTGACAGGACAATGGCCCCGAGTATACTTCATCCGGGATGGGTGATACGGTCGTGTAGGCAAGGTCTACACCTGTCCTGGTAAGGTCGAAGGTCCATAGATCGCACTGGTTCCGGATTTTTAATCCTCACAATAGTTTGGGCGACAATCGGTTTCTAACACATGGGCCGTTTCTCGAAACGTCCGCGACGAAGGCGTGGAACGTTCTGGTCGCTCCCCCGACCTTACGGTCAATGGGTCTGTGCGTGGCCACTCGGACGATCGAGAAGGTCAATGGATGCGTAGTACTTAATGCCGAGTTATTAACAGACGACAGGTGTTCCTGTGAGTTCAATAATTGAAACGCGTAACGAAATTATCCACGATGTAGACGATGACAGAGGGTACAGCATTTGCAATATACTCATAATGCAGCGGATTTGCTCAGCACTGGCGGTAACCAATTTCGGAAGGCACCACTGGTTCCCACCAAACATCCCACCAAGCATCCACTCAGTTGTTAAAGCCTGTAGTTGAGATTTCCCCTTGCACAAGCACAATGCCACCGGAACCTCCCATACCTCATCGAGCTGTGATCTATGAATCTTTCTGATGTCCCTGAGCCCCAAAATATCACGACCACCCTCAGTAGATGGCTGATGGCAATGCTTCTGGTTTGACACGGTGGGCTATGTGGAGAAGTGCAGAGTGTCAGAGCCAAGACAGCACTACAAGGCTTATTCAGATCCTCACGGCAAGGCTTATTGCTCCTGCATGACTCTTGGCAAAGGAGTTTTCAACATCATCACAGCATGTAGAAAGAGGGGCCCACATCGCTGTTGGTTAACTTGCTGATTCCTTACAATGGCTCCGGTTGGTTCCGGGGAAGGTGTGGAGCTGCAGGACTGAGTCAGGGCCATCAGACAAGGTGGACAATGGTCCTTGCGGGAAGGGGATCAGTTTATGGTTAGAAGGACCCAAGAAGGACCCTTGCTTATCGGCGGCACGTTGGATACCAGAATCATTTAGAAATCTTATCTGAACTTTCGCTCGAGGCCCGAGTCGAAAATTTACCCGAACCCTAGTCTAGAGTTTACCGCGCCACTGATGTACGGTACCCTGCACTATTACGTAAAGTGCGCAGTTTGAAATTCCCCTCTCACCACCTACTATCTGAAACACCTTACAGCTGTTTGCATAAGTCCGTGAAAACCAGTTTTTTTTTCTTGCCCAGGCCGGGATCCGGAACAACCAAAGTAGCCTTCGTACACATGGGCCGGCAATTTAAGTCGTTGGGAACGCCGATGCACGCTTTTGAATGTCGCCCCGTACTGAACCACAAGCATTCCGCGTCGAGAGCCTCTTCGGCATCACCGGCATGAGCACGTGAGCGCGAAAAAAAAAATCGCGTTTTCACTGACTTATGCAAACAGCTGTAATACATCTAAACTAGGAAGACATCCATTAATCCTATTCACTCATGGTCTACATCCTCAGAATATTCCCTGGGTGCTAGAATGGGTACAGATAAAAAGCTGAGCTTAGTCAGTGGCAAGCCATCAAAATCCGGCATCATGCTCCTTGGCTCAGACAGGAAATTGCAAGAGAAGAAGTTATCAAAAGTCAGTCATGTAGAGAGTATAAATCGGCCGGAGAACATCTCAAATACACGTCCGGGAATGATATTGAGTAATGAAGAATTTTACAAGGTGGGGGTACTGATCAATGATGCTGGGTGACTGACAGACTTTGGACAGACTACAACATAACGAGGTACGAGTTTTTCCTGCTGTAGCGGTTTAGAAGAGACTAAGTACCCGAACCTTGCCTCAGATAAAGCCTTTGGGTTCAAAAATTTTATCCGAACTATGCCGCCGGCCTGAAGTTTTCCGCACAAGAAAAAAGGGTGGTGCTCCCAAATCATTTGCCAGCCTCTCACGGTATTTCTACGTCCATCCCAAGGATCCGCCGCAAGGGCAACTTCGAAACATCAAAAAGAAAAACCTTGCCTTCGACCTACCAGTTGAGACACTCATTTTTATTTGAACTTTTATCTGACCTCGGGGGCCCAGGTCCGAAATTTTACCTGAACTCGGTATCCGGATAAATTAAATAATTCACAAACAGGAACGAAGTGACGGTTTGTGCTCAGTTCACCCCATCAATTGCACGTGCCCGTACATTTGTCATTCTGCTGATGTCTTTCCGTCCATCTTCCCACCTTCCCCAAACCTTCCCTCATGCATATCGACCATCTTACACCATTTGAGCTTGCCGCGGTACTTTTCGATCCGGATTGCGCCAAATTTTTTGTCCAAGCAACATTTTATAGCATACAACATACTATCTGAACCTGTTTGTGCCCCGCCGCTTGCCGGCCACTTACAATCATCATGAGCCCTACGACGTGACTGTCTCTTGACTGACAAAAACCGATTTGGACCACTCGCCTTCAAGAAACAACTTGTGTTGAACACTTGGAGTGGCTTACTTCTTAATGAGGACTCACTGCCGGATGATTGGCTATACACAGAGGGGGTTTTAGTGGGTATACGGCCCTTGACTGACACTGGAATAGGATAAATATTGGCCGGAGTCCCACACTCGGTGACAATCGTGCGTAATGGCATTTCCTCCTGGACACCCTGCCCGGCAATGACTGGCTAATTACCAGCAACCTAGACAGATGTGCTTAGAATGCTTTTGCAGAGACTTTGTGTTATCGTAAACGTCCCAAAAAAAAAAAAAAAAAACCTGGGTTGGAATGACAGATAGAGTCCTGGGTTGGAGTGACAGATAGAGCACGTGACCGGATACTGATGACTTCACGCGTCTTTCACGCTCGCCTCGTCCCTCTAATATCCTTTAGGCTTCAATTGGCTATGTATACCTGAGGCCTTGAAACGGCTCGATCCAGCCCTTGCCTTTCCAGTAGACAAGGTGGCACAAAAATCGGGACTGCGAAGCGTTGCGAAGGCAGCAGGGACCAGCGCCCAAGCAAAACCTAAATCTCGAATGCATGGGGTCCTGGAAGTAGATGAAACTTCTTCACTCGACTGACCCGTCCCCGCCATCTCTCGGCCTGGTTGAGGCCCATGGAACCCCGACCGCGAAGGTGTCATTCGTCGACGAGCCCGATGCAGTCGTGGGCGTCATCTCCATTATTTTTTACCGCACTGCCTCCGGTGCTTATTACTCGCCAGTCTCGACACCAGCTTTGGACGAAACAATTTCTCCGCCATTGCACACGCATTACCCGAGGACCTATTCGAAACAATCCGATGCGGAGGATTCCTGAAGAAGAAAGCGGCCATAATTAAGACTCTGTTTGCCACGATACACGAACACCATGGGTCTTATTCTCTACGACTGCTTACTGCGACGATGGAAGCTGACCGCAAGACAGATGCGGAAATAACGCCCGAGCTGTTGTTCTTCAATGTTGTCCGGCCAAAACGGCAGCCAGCGTCCTCTCCCTCTGTCTCGGGCGGGAGGCGTTTGCGGTGGACACACAGGTGTGGCGGTTGAGCAACCTCCTTGGCCGGGTGCCTGAAATCCGCGGATTGTCTTAGTACGCGGGTGCGTCTGGAGCAGCTCCCGGGAGAGCTCAAGCATGCTTTGCATGGATTGCTTACACACCATGGAAGGACCTGCAACAGGTGTGAGAAGGATGCGACCGCGGACTGTATTTTGAAGAAGTATCGTAAGACCGAAGCCTCGATCCTTGACAAGGACCGCTTCTTTTCGCACGCCATTGCCTAAATTTTCTGTGTGTTGAACAGTGCTCAGATATGTATTTGGACCCTAAATAATAACAATGGTTTCCTTGTCCCATAAACCGATGATTGCCATTCCCTTTCATCCAGCCTAATGTTCCGGATGGCTCCGCGGTACGTCGGCCACATTTTTGCCACCGTACACTTCGACTCACTTGACTCCCGCAACATCTGCTCTTAGATATCTTCACCGACTCGAAGGTGAAGTACCGGATACACATTTGGATTGTCATTCAATGTGGGTTCTCTCCTCGTCCGGATACTTTGTTTGATAATCCTATTTTCCGGCAGCAATGCAATGCGGTTGGCGAACCTACTGTTCAGAAAGCCAAAGCTGAATGTGATGTAATATCTGCTAATATTTAGTGCTGGCCAAGAATACGATGCGGAAAAATATATTTTGAATATATTCACTTGAATATGAATACAATACGCTCCAGAAGGGATGAAGAGAATATGGATATAATATAATATGGCTACGGCGTATCTGAATATATTTGAATACAGTGATCTACCGCTTTTGCCGGCCAAAAGGTCATATTAGAGCTGTAATCCACTCAAATATCTATTTAGGGGATTTGAATTCCCCATACCTCTCACATTTCGTTTCAAACCAACAAATTCTAGTCAAATTCTAGTCCGCCTTGTTGCCATAATCAATTTTGATGTGAAGTTAAACCGAGGTTGAATTGGCCGTACACAAAGTTTGGGTGGGGATGAGCTTGGGGAAGGACTGGAATGACCTCAGGGTGGTATTTCAATGCCTTGGGTGTCTACAAAATTTGCCTGAGACTAACTTTTAACCAGAATTGGTGTCATTTGGTCACGGTGAATATAAAGTGAATATATATGGATATAATATAATACGGCAAAACTGTATTCATATCATATTATGGCCAGCACTACTAATATTGCAGGCCACTATTGTCTTCGCTCAATGAACGCGCGGGGATAGGCAAAAAGGAGGTCCCTTTATCAACTCTATCTGGCCCCCTCTTACATTCGCATTGCCTTTTGCGCCGCATTCCAATTTACTTACATCTCGAGGTGAGGATAATTCTCTGCGGGATAAATCCCTCTGTGTCCTACGACTACCTTGCGCCGTGCGGGTCTTGTGTTATCGAACCCTTCACACTCCGACCAGCGACGCTACTTAATGTTCTCCGCTCTAGGTCCCAAGAGGGGAAAAAAAGTGTCCACGGGAGGCTGCTGCTTGCCGGTATTTGACACAATTACTTCAGACTTTCAAATTGGCGTATCTCGGCCAATCGGAGATTCCGGCCCCGGGCCGGAGCGTCGAACTCCGCAGCCGCATTACGTGACTTTCTTCTCCTGCATCAAGCCGGTGAATATTCAAGCGTACTGTAGGTTTCCTTCGAAAGCTCTGGCAGGTGTCTACACCAGTTTCGAAGGAAAACCTCAAACCCTCACCTCAACATGACTGCACCACTCGCTGGCGATTCCATTCCGAGCGTTGTTCACTGCGTTCCAGGGGGTCCTAGGCTGAGTCAATAAAGGTGAATGTAGGTGTACGTAGGTCAGCGTAGTCGGCTACAATATGTCAGCGTAGGTCACCTACGTCCACCTTGACAGCGATCAATAAAGGCGGATGTAGCTCAGCGTATAGCTCAGCGTAGGTGTACATAACTCACCTGAGCTGGGTATCCTTAGGTCGGTGTAGGCGCCTACACCTAGGGATGGTCACCGTCCCGCAAGCGGGCACGGCCGTCTATTCGATGGTTTTGGACCCGATACGGGACGGTACCGCAAAAAGCCGGTCGTCAATCGCAAATTAACGGGGCGGCGGCGGCGCGATCAATTATACCCTCTGACTCTCAAATCAAGGTATTGTCAAGTGTACATCTGCCTGTGAGTATCCCAAAACTAACCAGAAATGCTTTCAAGCCCCGACTTTGGCTCCCGAACGAGTTTCAACCATGGTTGAAAAGACTTGATCGGGTGCACGTGAGCAGTTATTGGTTGAAAATGCTTTTTCACTTGCAGCGGAGGCCACCAGCGGGGGATCGGCAGTTGCCAAGCTTTTCATGAAGGCTGGAAAGACATTTCCTTCCAATTTGGACAAGATTTACCGCAAAAAAACTCGATACGCGCCAAAAAGCCGTCTGCGGCCGTATACGGCCGCCCGTCCCCGTCCCGTGCGTAGCTTTGGCCACAGGCTTGACGGGGCGGGACGGCACCCCGCTTACGGGCCCCGTCCGAGCCGTAAAGACGGCGACGGCGGCCATCCCTACCTACACCTACCTTCATTGACCTCGGGCGAGGACTACAGTGATTTGCCCAACTCAAACATGGCCCCAAGTTCAATGGTAACAGCAAAAATCTCACTGATCTATTGTTGGTTATATATTTTGGACTTGAAAATCGGGACCATTTGTTGTTGATACTAGTACTGGACTGTTGTTGGAGGTGATAATTGGTCTCAGTATAGGTCACTACAACGACCTACATTCATCTGCATTCACCTTAGCTGACCTTGACTGACCTACATTGACCTACACAGACCTACATTGACCTACACAGATTGTACATAGGTGGGTCTCAGTGTAGGTCCATGTAGGCCCCTAAACTCAGGCTGAGTCTAGGAGGTCTTGGAACGCAGTGGTTGAGTCACCTAGTGACCGTCCAAACTTCAGAGTCGTGTTCGCTTCCCCAGCGGCAATGGCGTATCTCTTTGCTCAATCTAATCTAACAGTGTCGTCGCCCTGGTTATCCGACCGTCGGTCACTGTGCGATTATTTGCGGAACTCAGTCTGCCGGCACCCCAGCGCTTTTGACAGCCTCTGACCAACCTCTGACTCTTTTACTCCTCATCTCTTCAATCTGCACGCAACATTGTCACCCTCACGTTCTCAAGATCCGGTTCCTCAATGCCCATACTGCTTCACCACCACTCGTGCACCATTAAACATTTCGTAGTCGTCACTTTTCGCCCCGACAGTTCCGTGCATACTCTGACCTACGCGCGGAACAAAAATCTCTCGCTGCCCCCACACACCATCGCTTCGGATCACTCCAAACCGCTCATAACTTTACTAGTGCTTGATTCATCGTTCGGGATGGAACTTGAATATGTCGCCCATGTTAATCTCCGGCTTATGACGGATCCCTTCTCTCGGAAGCTGGAGCTGCTTTGACGTATCAGCTTCGGGCCCCGGGAAAAAGCCGTGGCGCGCCGTGCCGTGGCGTGCCTGCCGTGGCGGTGTTGGCGTGTCCCGGTCTAAGACTGGCACAGTCTGTGAGTTGTTCTCAGGTGTCAGGGACACTCTCAGACTGCACTGGCGCGATATCTCTTACCGCCCAATAGATTTCCAGCCTCAAAGTGTAATCGGTATTGCACACCGATACTTACGTACTTGAACTCGCATTATTTGACGCGGCGGCAAGGCAATGCGGCGTAGTCCCCTGAGCTAGTGTTACGACCGCTATTATGACCAGGAATGCCTTGAATCATGTTGCGGGAGTCGATAGACATTGGTTCCCCCCCCAAAATTGCACTTCACGCACGACTTTTGAAACTGTCCCGATTTCTGTTCATTCCGCGACCTGTTCTGATGTGATTGAGTGCAACTTGCGTTAATTAACATTTGGTTTGAGGTATTATGAACTGTGTTTACTGCTGGCTTTAAATTTGAGTATTACAGTAATGGTTAAGCCGTTCATGAGTTCTATTCATCTCCCCAGAATGTGCTGCTTCACTGAGTCGAGGATGTCCCCAAGGGTATCACAACCTTGGAATATCTCACGAAGCATATTGATTTCCAACGAAGAATCTATTGAATGAGGGAAGTAATTATTTCCCACGGTTCAATTCCACGGCATGGTACTTTCAACAGAGAGTGCCGTGTCAATATTCCTTTCCACAGCCCTTGTGGGGTCTTGAGTGGATTGGTAGAGGGACTTGTGGTTGTCAGTAGATCTTCTGGACGCGGGATGTCCCCTGCCACAACTATCCACTTGTGCTGAAAGCTTATCCCGATGTTTGACTGGAAGAGATTATCAGCGTCTTTTTAACACAATGAACTCTAGTAAAGTGTACCACAGATGTCCATCGGTGTGCGGCGATACACAGTTCACGTCACTGCGGTGCACGGCTCATGCCACGGCGGTGCACGGTACACCACGGCAGTGCACGTCACCGTGCACCTGTGCCGTGCAGTGCCGTGCAGTGCCGTGCGGCACCGTGCACAACCGTGCTGGCTCATACTGCGTGTCAAATGACTTATATTGACTATGATGCATGGAATACCATCCCTAGATCATGTTCTTGATTTGCACGGTCCACCAGTTGAGGTATTCATATATTGTATCCCGGAAAGTGGCTGAGGTCTTCTAACAACACTTGTGTTCGTTCTCCCGAGATCAACCGACAATGCGTCCATGGCCCAAAATGTATGTACATGCCTCACGACCACAAAATACACAAGGCCGTTCCACTTCCTCACCTTTGGTAAGTGTAGAAGCATGGCCGTGTTAGGTCATTCAAAATTGTTTCTTACGACATATAATTGGCCAGGGCATTTAATTTTCGCCTCACCTCCGACATTTTCGCCCGCAGCGCGCATCTAGGCCACGTAAGTCCTGTCTTATATTCTTCCATGCCAAATAAGGGTGACCGTATCAGGTGCCTCTTCATTTTGTTCTCTCGTTAGAAAAATTCAGTCAGGTTCTTACGCCAAATTCTAACCAAAAGGTTTCGCTACCCGCAGCTTCCGCTACGATATGACTGTGATGTTCTTTGCAATCTGGTGTTACGTGTTTCGACGCAATAAGTGCACTTCATACAGACAGAATGTCTCAAATATTTGAGCTGATAGACTGCAGGAAAGACCCCTACGAGATTCACAGAGGACATGAGCCGTCGAGGTCCTGCGCAGTGATCGCCTTGAGCAGCATATCTGAGTCCCCCAGTAATACTGCCCCTCCTGCCTCAAATCCTGCACCCTGCAAACCCTGCTGTGGATCCCGCGCAAAATCGAGCCACAAGTCTTGCAAATTTATACTCACCGCATCCTCGTAGGCTGTCGAGGGCCCATGAAATAGCCCCGCGGTGCCGAATATGAGGGGCAACTCCGAGGCGTGGTAGGCTCCGGAAGAATTTGCGGGGGAGATGTTCCCGAAGTCGCCGTCATAACCGTAGCGGAACGTCGTCAGCCCTTGTGCCTCACGCAGGCTAGATGTTGTGGCTGCGGTGCACAGGAACGTCAAGTTGCCCGCAAAAAGAAATAGTGGTTGCTGCCCCTGTCGGGAGGATCGTCGCATCGAGAAAAGGTTGGGTTGAAATCGAGGCGGATGATGATATTTAATATTCCACAACATTGGTATCCATGCTGAAGCCACGGATCTGTGTCATTTCAATATCTACCACCGTTGAATTAAAGTAGTGTCCACCTTAATTCAAAGTTTTATCTCATGTACTGCCGAGCCGACCTTTGTCTCATGCATATTTACGGACGCGTTCACACATGAACGCGACACGGACGTTTGATAACATGATCACTCAACCGTGGGAATTCCAATGATGCAGATGAAATAATGGTTTCCAGTTCACGACATCACTTCTGGGCACCATAAACTCTCTCGACAGTCCACACAGGTGCTCTCAAGTCTAATCCAACCATATTGGCCAGCTGCCATGTACTGGGACCTTTGCTCAGTGTCCCCCGATACAAAACTAGATTACAGATAAATCGATTACAAAGGCAGTATTGGTAATGTAGCTTGCTACAGGGAGTAGAGGACATTGCTGGCTGTCATCTTACGCAAGAAACCCGAAATCCCATAAAAAATCCTACACTTGCACTTCGGGACACGCCAGCACTGCCACTGCGGCACGCCACGCCACGCCACGCCACGGCGAAAAAACCGGTGCCCATCAGCTTCGTTCCAATAATGGCTCATCAATCACTTTTCCGATCCCTTTAATTCGGACTGGCCGATGTTTAATCTCCAACCAATCGCCAACTGTTGTCAGATATCCTCCGCACCATGCGTCTTGGGCGACAGTCGAGTTACCCGCCGAGGGGATATTTCAGCAGTGAACTGTAATGTTACCGCGTCCATTGCACGCATCCAAGCCTCGAGGCCAAGTAGACGGTGCAATGTCTCGCAATTTTGATGCTCACACTCAACTGATCCGTGCTTTGGTTCGGGCACGAGAAACCTCCGCGGAAGCAAATTAAATTGCTGCCATCTCGACCCCAACGTTCATCTCGTTGGATGGAGACTACCCTTGTGATCACGATCCCCACAAAATCTACAGATCGTTGCTGCCTCGCCCCTTCATATGGCTGATACGGTCCGAGTACACGGCGGAGTGAGCACATCGCACGTCACGGCAGACCGGATACATTGTTCCGGTCGAGGAGCTTCTCACTGGTTTGGGACGTGAACCTGGCTATAATCGATCTCGTGGCTGGAGCGTAAAGTGCCGTCACGTTTGGATTGATTCCCGACGGGACTTCGCTCCGTGAACTGCGGTTGGATTTCAAAACCGCCAGAACGACAACATAGCCTGGGTGCATGCCATCATGATTACGGTTCGGTTCTCTTCTTCTGTGGAAATGCGCCTGGCGTTTAACTGATGTAACTCAGTAGAGCTATTCTTTGTTGCATTTTGAAACGGCGGAAACGCCGCGCAACGTAAACCAGGGACGTTGCCGAATCTCGGCGGAAGGTACATACACATTGTTCACCATATCAGTGGAGTTTGATTTTTATACTTCTGCTTGATTTCTTGCGTAGCGGGCTGCCGAACCTGACCATTGACGGTGGGTCCAATATGCCGTGGATTCAGTGCTGTTCTGATTCAATTTTTTTTTTTAGCAGGCTTGTTTCAACATCTCTGAATCTCAACTTCGGCATTTGTTGTCACCAGGTGCCAAAAGATCGCGGGTAATTATCCGGGTCGGCAAGAACAATGGGTGATTTCGCAAAGAATTGACAAAGCTGAGCCACGCCCAAAGCGCGGGACTGGCGGAAGGGGGTCGGTGCATCCCCGGACGATGAAATCACAGAAGATCAATCGACCATTCAGATCGCGACGCCAGAGTAGGTGAACAATGGTCAAGGATCATGAGCGCCGACCTACCTTCCTCCCACTCGTGGGCATTTCAGGCCATCGTACACCATTCGGGTAAAATGTCCCGCGATTGAGTGCTGCAAAGTACCGCCCATGCTCCATGCTGGTTCCCTATCTGTTTAGCCACTCTGAACGTCGACCGTGGTACTCCCGCAGGACCGGAATTCTTCACCACGCCGCCCCCACGAGTATGGACCAAGGTTTCCCCTTTGCTTCAAGTTCGCTTGAATAGCTGTTGTTTCGTGCGCGTAGAGTGGCAAGAGTTCAACAAGGTTCTCCGAAGAGCTCTTGCTTAAATGAGCACATCTGAATGGATTGAAAACAGCAGGATAAGATCTAGAAGTTCGGCATCACAATGTTCGGTCGGCATTGCGACTCCGTAGCGTCTGTCACCGGAATCCTCGCGGCCCGTCTATTGTTGGTCGAGCGATCATCCGAATCACCCCGGCTGCACTGCGGCAGCTCAGGCCCTTTCCGGGACGAGAGCTGCCGCTACGGGTTTCGAGGCTGCACCTTCACGGTGCAACTTTCCAAAGTTGCCACACAGGCCAACCTGTCATATTCTGGTTCACCTGAATCAAGGCCCAGAATCTTGGGTTTTGGCGACATACTCAGGTGCGATGCTCGCAATTTTGAACTTATTGCGCTGTTCAAAAAATGAGGTCGATTCCGCAACATAAGAAATTCAACGATGAGCGAGTTCGCATGAAAATGCTCCTTCTAATGCAGTCTGAAGTGAGCTGAGAAGGTCGCTCACTTGGAGCCTTGGCCATGGTCAGCTGACTTATTACTTAATTGAACCAGAACATCTCCTTCAGCTTTAGGCCCGTTTACGTCGCTCTGGTGCTTATCCTGGCAGGACGTGAATTTCTTCTTCCTGTTTCAAATGTGTTGCACGTTCACTCTGTGAGTGAACTCGTACAAAAGAATGTCTATATTTGTTTGAACTCGACCGTACGCGGCGTAGTCGACAATGGATCGCAAAAGCACCCCACTTGGTTCACCGCTGATGCGCACCAGCTCGTGCTCAGACGATAATCAAAGATCCTGTTCACCGAGAATGTCCCCATCAATTGCACGTGCCCGTAAACAATTTAACAATGTGATATTCGTCTACGACATTATAATCCTTAGGTACATATACCTCGACGAACCCAGGTGAAGTGTATGGTATGCATAGGGAAGAAAAGATGCCTGGCCGCCGTCGACTCGTCAATCGACAACAGAGCAAGGAGGCGCATAAATGCCGGACCATAAAACCGGCACAACTCGATTGGGGATATCCGTCTGATCCCATCACAACCCACCAAAAATTCCAAAATCCACAGAAAAATTGTTGTCGGTCTTTGAGCTTGCCGCGGTACTTCCGGGAGGGCTCCAACCCGGCCCCGGGCCGTCAAACGGGACGGCCGTCGAAAAACGGCCGTTTTTTTTCCGACGGGACGGCCTTGCCCGGCCGTCGGCACAAAATTATCAGGACGAAACGGCCGGGTCCCGTCCGTCCCGGCCGTTTTCGACGGCTTGACCAATCTCGGGTTTAGTTTGGGTAAAACACCATTCAAAGCGGGCCTTAACAACGGAGTTTGGCCCAAATTAATTCCCCATTATCCCTACCTCAACCTACTCGCCACCTGGGCGCACTTTGTATCAGCTTTCAACAAGTATTGATCAGATCACCAACATCGGTAAGTGCAGACCCACCTCGGCAGCACCTCAGTGTATACTGGGGTTGAGCAAGGGTCAAGACCCGTTTGCGTGGTTGATGTTCATGGCTATGGGTAAGGGTGCCCTGAAACTGTGAAAATATGGAGCAAGACTGACCTAAATCTCATCCAGCAGCGACTGGCACCCGTCGAACCCGTCAAACGGATGGCAACGGGTGACCCGTCCCGTACCCGTCCGTACCGGCTGTCGACCCGTCGAAAACTACAAATTGGGAGGTACGAGCAAACTTTTGTAGCGTCTGTCTACACAGCAATGGCCCATGACTTTTTGGAACCAAAACATGGACTGCAAACATGTCTTGCTTGCCCATATTTTGGGAACCCACCCAGAGGTAAACCAAATGATTGAATTTATGGATATTTTTTGACTCCCAAATCCATATGGAAAGCGGACACTGTCCAAGGCTTGAAACTTTCCCCAGAATGAAATATGGAAAAAGTGTCATTTTGGGGCACCAAACAGGGGAGTTCTCATTGTTCCTTCCCCGTTTCGACCCCAAAGGGGGGAAAAATTCGTGATGGAAGAGGCTGAACATATATTCTTTTGCCTGAGTGTTTGGGTCAAAAAAATGTTGCATGTTTACTGACCTTTTGAATGTGGGAAATGGGCCAAACGGCGCTAAAAGGGGAGACATGTTTGCAACCCATGTTTCGGTTCCAAAAATACATGGGCCGCCGCAGTGCTACGAGAGAGTAGTCGAAAACGGGCCCTACTGAGGCTATACTTCCCCGGGCCGATCCGGATTCCGCCAAATATTTCGTCCAAGCAACATTTTATACCAAACAACATACTATCTGAACATGTTTGTGCCCCGCCGCTTGCCGGCCACTTACAATCATGAGATGCTGGGAGAGAGATCCCAGAAGAGCGGAGTATGATCGCTGTCACGTGTGGTGAACCAACTTTCCCACGTCATCATTACGAGCTTTGACCTTGACCGTCATGTTCCTCTTCCAACCACTACGAGTGCTTGCCCCTCGTTTCCCTTCGTTCACCGCCCGTTCTGCTGGCCGCCTCGCGCCTTCTACCCATGGAGCCTCTACGGTTCCAGATCCGGAGTCAAAGCCGAATCAGCCTCACGGTCGGCGCGACGGCCGGCCGCAACTCCTGATTTCCACTCTGAATCCCGCTTTTATTCAATCGGGAGACTACATGGACCTCTCCGGCCGCAAACGGCGCAACATTGGGTTTACCCATGCACTAACCGCTGTTAACCCTCAGATTCTCTACGTCGGGGTCCGCACGTTCCCGGATAATTGTGCCGGGTTTCTATATTACCATCGAGAATCCACCGCAGCACCGTTGGAAGGGGGAATACGCTTTCGTCGGACTAGAGATAACCGGCCATCCTCGTTCTCGGGGGGTCATGACCTGCTCCTCCCGTCAGGAGCGCCATGGGAGCTGATCTTGCCTCAGTTGACGCGAACTACCTATCAGCGTCTCGGTGATCAGCTCCTCCGCGAGAACCTCGCCACACCGGCCCAGTTTGCCCTTTGCCGCCGTATTTTTGCCACCATGGGTCGTATTCAGGCGCCTTTGATCATGTTTCGCCTCACCCAAGAGTTCCCGGTGAACTTCGGAGGCCCTCTTCGGCTTACTGTTGTGGGCTCCGAGGCGTATTACCCTGCTACATTGGAGCTTTTTCCGGTGTTTAAAACAACAACGACTTACGTCAAACGCTTCCCTCTCACCGGTAAGTTGTCAACTCCGGGGTTGTCTCCTCTTCCACCAATGACTCGTGTTTCCCTCCAGGATCAGCTATCGCTCGGTTTGAGCCCTCAGCGAGAGATGGTCGTCGAGTCCTCCACCTGCGTATTGTCA
This sequence comes from Mycena alexandri, assembly GCA_029233265.1. Taxonomy (NCBI): domain Eukaryota; kingdom Fungi; phylum Basidiomycota; class Agaricomycetes; order Agaricales; family Mycenaceae; genus Mycena; species Mycena alexandri. The sequence continues at coordinate 89,017 of JARJCM010000263.1, forward strand.
AGATTATCAAACCCGTAGTGTGCACTGTTGACAAGCACAAAGCTCGGCTTGAGCAACCAGAAGAAGGGCAATTGCTCACTGGGTCTGTTCGTGGTTGCGACCCAGCACCTTGGGAGTTCCGTCTAGATGGACGCTCCAAGGCCGCGACCGCCTTTCGAGCTCTTTGGGATGTTTCGCCGATACCTTGATGTTCGCAATGTGAACGCTTTCTGTATCAATATCAATGCCCGTGCCTCGCTGCTGCTCTAAGGTTGAGGTTTGGTAATGTGGTTTGCGGCCGTCACCGTATACGGCTGGTGCTGATTCCTAACACGACCACAACCCGACAGCTCCCTACGGCGACCCTCTTCGTGTACCATCCTCAGCACCCGGCTTCGAATCTATACATCGGAGGTCGATTAACTCTCTAGAACCACAAGCCTGCGATCTCCAAATACGGTGATTCACTGCCACAAATTCAACGGCGCTGCCGCGAAAAATGCCCTTCCGGTGAGACTCCCCATATACGGCCTCTCCGTCAAGCTCAAATCCTTGATCTTCCTTTCAACCGCTGCGCGCCTCTCCTTCTGATCCATGTTTGCGGCACCTGGAGCAAAATTTCCCTCCGCACCCCTGCGCTGTGGTGCTCCATTTTTCTCGACCTCTAGATCTCCACACCCGCGTCCTCGGCGGCAAAGTCCAGTTTCTCTGTACTGGCTCTCCCGCGGCGTAGCGCATCCGCTCACGGTGTGTCTGCACGACCAGCCATTCCTCGACGGAATCAAAGTGCTGTCCGGGCATCCCCTCGTTGGGAGAACATTGATCCTTTCTTTTATTGCATCCGGCCATCTTGCACGCCCTGGGGACCGGCAAACTGCACCTGGCCGGCTCTCAGTCTGGTGTCTTGTACTCGTGGCGCATATTCTCCCGTTCATTTCACACTCTTCTTGCGTAGCAGCATAGCACTTCATAGTAGAAGGACTGCTGCGCTGTGCTGACGCAGGAGTAGACTCTCGGTTGCACCACTTGACCTTGTAATTGTTGTATATACTCTACTTCACCTGGGTGGGGCCCCGGGAAAAAGCCGTGGCGTGGCGTGGCGTGGCGTGCCTGCCGTGGCAGTGTTGGCGTGTCCCGGTTTAAGACTGACACAGTCTGTGAGTTGTTCTCAGGTGTCAGGGACACTCTCAAGCTGCACTCAAGGCATTTCTTTCATTACCCCATGGATTTCCTGTATCAAAGTGTAATTGATGTTTTTATAAGTTAGATGGTGTTATTGATTATTGACGCAGAGGCATTGATATTGTCGTCTACTCCGTCTTCACAATGGTTATTCTGACTCACGGCGCCTTGGATCGCATCGTAGCGGCCTATTCACATTGCTCAACTGCCCAAAGACAGCACTCCACCCACGGCAGGTACTCATAGTCAATTATCTGAATGTTCATTTGGATTCTTGTTCCCCGGGGGAACTTCACTGTTCTGAGGTATGTCCCAGGATTGTGGGTCTCTTAGATGTACAGTACTATGTAAGTCATACAGTGCCAACAATGTTTCCTGTAAGCTGGAATTTCCGAGTCGGATGCAACCCGAGCAGATGACCCATACCAGATCTGTTAACCTGTGATTCCACCGATTGTCAGAGGCACTTCACACACATTCCACCAAGGAAATTCACTACACTTAGTCAAGCTCATCCATTGAATAATTTTCTCACGGTTGAAATCCAACGGTTAAGACTTGAAACAGACTTCCGCCCTCGAGTTTATCACCTATCATGTCCATAGGTTGTTTGCGCAGGCCTCGAGAGGTTTTCAATAACCTCGTAGAGAGCCCTGGGTCCTCATCCCGTCGAAGTTTCCGTCCATGATTGTGTTCCAAACTTATCCCGATGTTTAACTAAAACTGGTATTTCAATGCAATAAAATAGGAGACAGCATACCCCAGACATGCACACACTGCATGGTGGTGCAAGGACTACGCCACGGCGATGCACGGCTCATGCCACGGCGATGCACGGCTCATGCCACGGCAGTGCACGGTACGGCACGGCAGTGCACGCCACCGTGCACCTGTGCCGTGCAGTGCAGTGCAGTGCAGTGCAGTGCCGTGCAGCACCGTGCAGTGGTATGGTGGCTCATAATGACCTATATTCACTAGCATTCGTCTGTTACTGACCCTGTGTGGTACTCTTTGACCTGTTGAGGTAGTTGTCGGGTACTTGAAATTGTATCCCCGAACAAAGATTGGGCACCGAAACTTTTAAACTCATGCTCAATCTCCCACTGAATTTAGGTACCTAAGTCACAATCAAAACTATGAAAAAACACTTCCGCAATTCTGGTGCGCCGTTTGAGGAGATCTCGATCGCGATGGACAACTTTGATCAAGGATAGGTGTTCGTGCTGTCTGCACGCCAGATTTTCAACTCAGCAGCAGGATGGTCTTTATGTCCCTGGAGAGTTGCAGACAGAGTTTGTTGCTAGCCCGTTCTCTTCCGGGGTGCATATGGCCCACCAGCTTCTAAAAATGTTCCCCTAACCTGATTTTGTTCGTGCTCCGGTTCCACTTTCACCAATTTTCGATCCGACAGGCATTCTCTCCTTCCCGCCCTTTCCCCCTCAGCGGCCTACATTATGATAGGGAATGCTACGGGTTACATTGGTTCTGAACTGTACTCCGTGCCCTCAGCCAGTGAGTATTTCTTTCGATCTGCGGAATTACGCTGAGCCAAAACTGGCGCCAAGTAGGGATACAAAATTCTTCGAGACCAGCAGACACACCTGAGCTACCGTAGCCCGAGTAATGCTATGCTCGTAACTCAAGGTCATGTCATACTTTATAGTCCTGCACACTGATCAAACTTTCAGTCCGTAGCGAACATTTTTGACCCTCCAGTTGCTGTCTTAGGCAATCTCAATTGCGAGTATTTACTTCAACTGTTGTCCTTGGCTTATCGCAAAAAATTCAAGGCCTCGACTCGGTAGCACAATAGTCTTGGTGCGTCTTCGACTCTTTAAGTGAAGATTCTTGTTCATTTTTTCTTCCAGGGGTTTCTTGCGGCATATGGTCCACCAGGGCATAAAATATTTTGCCGCGCCTCCTGTGACTACAGCACCTGTTTCTGGGGGTGCAAGTCATTTCCCTTCTCTGTCCCTGCTGTATTGAGTACTGAAAATGTTCCCCCAGCTTCTTCTGACCATGCTCCGACTCCATTTTAATCCAACAGTTATTCACTTCTTGCCGCCCTTTTCCTTCGTGTTAGCAGCCAATGTTTGAGTGTAAAATGCGAGAAGGCACATATATCAGCGCGGAAACAAATATTTACGGACACTTTCACGCATGAACACGACACGGACATTCGATAACATGATCACTCAACCGTGGGAATTCAAATGATGCAGATGAAATAATGGTTTCCAGTTCACGACATCACTCCTGGGCACCATAAACTCTCTCGACAGTCCACCCAGGTTAGCTCAAGTCTAATCCGACCATATTGGCCAAGTTCCATTTACTGGGACCTTTGTTCAGTGTCCCCCGATACAAAACTAGATTACAGATAAATCGATTAAAAAGGCAGTAATGGTAACATAGCTTGCTACAAGGAGTAGAGGACATTGCTAGTTGTCATCTTATGCAAGAAACCCGAAATCCCACAAAAAATCCTACACTTGCACGTCGGGACACGCCAGCACTGCCACTGCGGCACGCCACGGCACGCCACGCCACGGCGAAAAACCGGTGCCCACCTGGGTGCCCAGGACTGCGTTCGCAAATGTGATATCCTCATCGGACTCGCAGGCGCCTTCTCTATCCTCAATGACGCACGGGCTTATTGCGTACACGATGTGGAAGTGCCACTTGCCCTGCACGTCGCCTTCGATTCCCGTGGTTCAACCAAATATTCTGGCATGATACAGTTATATTTCACTTTTCTCTCCAGCCATCCCTTCACATTCATTTTTACTTCTACTGACCTTGTCTCCACCATTTTGACCTCAGATTCACGACATGGCGACGGGAGTGTGTTTGTGCACACTCGCAGAGTCGATTTTTCAAGGACATTTCTTTGGCCAACATTGTGTTGGGATTTGGGGCGCCGATGTGTCAGCCCGCCAAGGCCACGTATGTGCACAGCACGGCGCGAGGCAGACGCGTCATGTTGCCACGGGGTTGAACCCCCTGAAACACTTACCGAGACGCGTCGCGACGCGTCTACCATTATTCGAGTCATGTTTTTGGGACTCAGCATTGTTGTAGCATTACCATTGTTGAGTTTCTCATTGTTCTCTGGAGGAGTATAAATACAGGTAGATTAGTTCACTGAAATATACTGTTATATTCCCCTTCATTTTCCTACAGGTTATGGGCCCCGCCCTAATCTAGTTTACCCCAGCCAAATTCACCATCTTACTCTCGCTTAAACCACCACCACTATGTCAACTACCACCACCACCTCCGACGCTACGCCATCGTTGTCGTTCCGGATAGAACAACTCAACGAGACGAATTGGGTTCCGTGGAAACGCCGCATCACCGCCATATTATGCGAGCGCGCGCTCTTGAAGATCGTCGAGGGCCACACATTGAAACCCACCGCCGCCAACCCGGACAAGCCAACGATCGATGAGCAGAAACAGTTGGAACGATGGGAGGAGTTAGCGACTCGCAGATGGTTCATATCGCGGGCGCCAAGACTGCAGCCGAGATGTGGTCGCAGCTGAAGCAGGTTAAGGAGAGAGGAGGGAAATTGGGAGTTTTATCGCACCGCCGCCGTTTGTACCGCACGATTGCCGATGACGCAACGGATATCGCGGTTCATGTTACCGAGTTACGCCGTATTCAGGAGGAGCTCGCAATTCTTGGTAGTTTGGTCTCAGATGAGGACTTCTTGCTACTAATAATTAGCTCGCTCCCCGAATCGTGGGATAATTTTACCTCGGCATACCTTGGCGCATCGAGCAATGCCCGAACCATCTCATCGCACGAATTTATCTCCCTGGTTTTGGAGGAATATCGTCGCAGATTAGAGAAGAGTGGTGATGGGAACTCGGCGATGTACGGACGTGCCGAGCAGGGCAATGGAGGAAGAGGGAAGAAGAGAGTGGAGTGTTACAACTGTCATAAGAAGGGACATGTCGCCGCCGATTGCTGGTCAAAAGGTGGAGGGAAAGAAGGAAAGGGTCCGAGCTCCGAAGAGGGAGATGAGAAGACTAATTGGGCGGATGAGGTCGAAGCAGAACTCTTCATGTACTGATTGCAATCCAAATCTTTTCCCCTTTACCTTTGGGCTTGCGATTTTTTTGACCGATCCCCACACCTGGAATAATTGAGCGGCAGATATACCCTATGAAGAAGTTGGAAATACCCACTGCACGCTCCGGGACGCGGATTAGAACTTACTCGACATCCCATCAGCACCGACTTGCGCGCACAAACCGACATGACGGAGGTTGTGTGTCGGAGTGATGATCGAGGAGAAGCGACGGGGAGGAAGAGTACCGTCAGCGATGCGAGCCCGGAAGCATGTGCAATGACAGCGCGTGAGGACGCGCACGCTGCCATAGTGGCAAGCAACAAGTTTGAAAAACTCACCAATTGAAAGAGCCGTGGGATCACGCTCTGGAACCCCACAATGCACACGCAAAGTCGAACAGAGCAGCCAAGAGAATTTGGGATAATTACTTGAGCTTGCCGTTGATAAGTGGTCGCAAGGAAAATTACCGGCACATTCTTTGGGAGTCAGTGTTCGAGTTCACGGTGAATCCGTGCGCCGACACACTCCGGGGAAATGATGTCGTTGGAGGCAATGGACACGAAAAAACTCAAAAAATTGCACCTTTTGGGAGTTCAGATGCAATGGGTTGACGTGGACCGATGCAGAAGCTGTCTAAGCTAGGAAGAGATCACGAGAGTGCGGGGAAATTTATATTCATGGGATTCGGATAATGTACAATGCCGAGCACCCAACCCCTGGTCGATTTGCAGCTCGAGGGGGAGTTGGGAACGCCGAGCTAGCAATCTCCCATAACGCTGCATACCCCGACTCCGTGGAGAACCAGAAGACGGCGCCGAGTGAGGGGGAGCCACCAGCGCAGAGGTTATTCGAAGCAGGAGGCGCTGACCGCTGAGTTGCGAACGCAAGCGCAGACCAAGTCGCAGCCACCGCTCCAGAAACTCCTCGCAGCTACCGAGCACACCTCCACTGGCAACCTCACCGTCACAACTTCCACCAGCGCGAGAACCAGGCCAACCCAGAAGTTTATCACACAACCATCCCAAGTCCAGCACCCAAAGGCCAAGGAATTGGGAGGTAGAGACGATGGAGAGAACGGAGTGGACGGAATGGGAGAGCTTGTTCTCTAAGCCGCCGACGCATCTCAGACGTATAACGGAGCGCCGAAGATTTCACGTCGAGCGAGCAGCTGAAGTAGAAGAAGATGACGAGAGAGGAAGGTTTTTTGAACCAGAAAGGAATACACGAGCTCGTAAAGCTCCCGTGGGATCGCGGGGTGCTCAAGACGTTTACCTCCATAGTCATGAGCGTGTCCAAGGGCTGCGCGCCGCACTTGCTGTTGCCGCCGGGAGAATCTTGATGATATCACAAACGGCGAGCCCAAAGACAAGCGGTAGCCACCATTATTTTTGAGACGAGACAATGCAGGAAGGTTGTCAAACAGCCGTGGATTCCAGCAGCCGGGTCACGAACAGATCCGTGACTGGAGGGGGCATACAGAAAATTTTGTCCAGAGGAATAGCCGCCGATCACCGAGTTCTTGGGATGGCGAGCACTCGGGGAACCATTTGTTGATTAATCTGCTCATCCTGAGCGTTGTGGCCGAGAGTCTAGCCAATGTGGAGGCTACGCGGACATGGTGGATTGAAGGAAAGTGCGAGTCATCAAAATGATCGCAAGACCGGAACGATCACCGAAAACAAATCACACGGTTGACCCGCACCACGTTCGCGCGAATCGGGCCCTCGACGGTCTGAGGGGGAGTGTTGGGATTTGGGGCGCCGATGTGTCAGCCCGCCAAGGCCACGTATGTGCACAGCACGGCGCGAGGCAGACGCGTCATGTTGCCACGGGGTTGAACCCCCTGAAACACTTACCGAGACGCGTCGCGACGCGTCTACCATTATTCGAGTCATGTTTTTGGGACTCAGCATTGTTGTAGCATTACCATTGTTGAGTTTCTCATTGTTCTCTGGAGGAGTATAAATACAGGTAGATTAGTTCACTGAAATATACTGTTATATTCCCCTTCATTTTCCTACACATTGAATTACTTATCATCGAGCTTTTGCATTATTCACCTATCGTTTATCTCCTCATTCTTCCTTGGTGCATGTTATCGGCCGGGTGGAAAAATACGAGATGAGCGTCAGGAAGAAGGAGAAGTTGCTTGGTCGTATTATGATGATCAGGATGATACCGGATCAGCACCGGGGTCAAATGTTTGAAATGCTTTTACCATCCTACGGAGCCTAGACCAGAGAGCTCTGTGAGTCACTGTTACCAATTACTGTCAAGGAGACAAAAAACTTCAGAGAGAGTTGGAATAAAGTTTGGACTCGGCACTTCAAGTTTTTGAACTCAACCCAACCTCAACATTGAACAGAGTACTCCGTCGAGGTCCTGTCAGTGACAGCACCTGCGCCTCAGGTACAGTCGTTTCACTCAGCATCAGAACCACCCTTGCGTCCGCAAACTATCTATTTCACTATGGGACGTCTAAAATAAATCTCGAACCTCTTCCAGTAGGTTTGGGCCACATTCAGGTTGGCCTAAAACTCGAGAAACCCGCGCATAGTAGACTCGTAACCAGTCTACCCGCCTAGGATTGCGGTCTATCCAAACGTTGGGGAAAAATACAAATACTCGAACATACGACATTCGCGGGACCATCACCAATAATCATGACTCGGACGTGGAGTTCGCATTGACCTATCTCATTTCTGAAGCTACAGTCAATTATTGGTCTCTGAAGCATCTGCGGCGCACAAGTAAGCTGTATGTCATATCTGTTCACCGTGCGCCGAGCCCCAGCAAATGTAAATTCACCCCTCGAGCGTTGGGTCTTACGCTGAAGCGCTTGAGCATTCACATTCAAAGACACAACTTCATGTTCAACACGAGGAAAAACCATGAGGAACTAGGCTTCAGAGTTCAACCGCACGCGCACGAACTAAAGAATCCACGTGTATGTACAGTGCGTATGCAGTCTAACGAAATTATATACATGTACATCCAATGCGCCGGTAATTCATCTACCACCTCCCCTCCCTCCTGGCCACTGCACCAATCCCCAGCCACATCAACGCGCGGCGTGCAAATGCACTGGAACGCGCCGCCCACCCGTCAGCGAGAGATCAGACTCGGCGCATCTCGACGTGTCGCTTCGCTTGAGATCCGAATCTCAAGCCAAGCTGCTCCTGGGGAAGCAGTACCCCACTCTACTGCTAACACCAACACTACAAACCCTGGACTCACATCTCCCCCCACGCCTCCTCCCCCCTTCTCGCATTCCTCGCCGTATAAACCCCCCTCTGCCTCTCCGCAGTCTCTGAGCCCGAGCCCGAACCCCTCACCAACCCCTCCCTCTCCCCGCGCTCCGCCCCAACCCACCCCGCACCCGCGAGCGTCCGCCTCAGCGCTTTCGGCAACGTAAGCGGCAGCGGAAGCGCCCCTCCGCCTCCACCGCCACCACCACTTCCCCCATAATGCGAGGTGGAGGACGAGGAGGACGAGGAGGACGACCCCGCGCTCGACCGCGTACTCGGTGGTGCGTGGTACGCGTACGAGCCCGGCGGTCCAGACCTCGCGGAAGCGGAGTCCGATGAGACCCTCCGAGACGTCGACGCTGATTCCTCGCCGTAAACCGCCCCAAACGCATCCATCCCCGCGCCCTCGCTCGCGCTCGCCCGTCTCTGTGGGTGCACAGGCGGCGCAGACGCAAACGTCGACGCACGTGGGCCCGCAGTTTGGGGGTACACCCGCGGCGCACCCATCGCATAAGGAGAAGCCGAAGAATCGAAAGGCGAGTAGGGCGACGTCGGCGTCGCCGGCTGGACCTGAATCGTATTCGAATCGAAGGGCGAAGGATAAGCGTACGTGTGCGGCTGTGTCTGCGCGCGCCCGTGTGCGTTGAATGCGGCCGCTGCGTTCGAGTTGAAGTTATGCGGAGAAGGCACGGGTGGCGGGGGCGGGAAGAACGCCGACCGCGTCGGCGGCGCGGTGCGCGCGTGGGCGTGGGTGTGCGTATTCGCGGTTACGAACTGCGCCGTCGGGGAGGGCTCGGAGGTAGCGGATTGTGGGGAAGCCGGCAAAGTGGACGCCCTCCGTGGCGGGAGGGGCGGTTTGCGGAATGGGTTCGAGGGCGTGCGCTTTACGCTGGCTGTTGCTGTTGTATTTACCGTCAGGGTGATATTCGTATGAGCATTCTCCATTTGTGGGGAACGAGCAAACACAGGGCTTGAAGCGGCCTCACGCTGCGTCGAGGCGCGGCGGAGAGGGTGCATTGGAGGTGGCGCGGACGCGGTGTCGGAACCCAGATTATTTTGGTATGAGGCGAGGCTGAGTGAAGATGAGTACCCATGTTCGTGAGTTCGCCGGACCGACCCAGACGCCAGGGGGGGAGCCGAAGAGGAGGAAGCATTCGAGGCGGATTCTGAATTAGTAGACGAGGGACTAGCTCTAACAGTTGAACTGCGCGCAGGGAGAATTGGTTTGCGGGGGTGAAATTCCGGGGAGGGCGCAGGTGTGGGGAGGAACGGGTTGTACGTCGTGGGATTCGCGATTGGGACAGCGGGAACGGGCGCTGATAAAGATAGTATGGATAAGTAAATGATGTGTGTATGAATAGTAACGGAAATTAAAGATAGGCCAGGGGTAGATTCGAACCCGAACCCGTCGACCGACGGACACGGCGATAGCAGACACCGCAAAAGGAGTCAGAAGTGCGGGTCGAAATCGCTACCCACCTTGTACGAACGCCAAACTACGCTCCACACCACGTCCTGCCTGAGCGTGCAGTACTAGTCGCAAGGCCGCAAAGAAAGCCCCGCCACTTAGAGTCGGAGCAGGGAATAACCGGAGAATCTGCGAATGAAATGAGATGAATGAATAACATTTTTTGTTGAATTGGATCGAGCGAAGGAGACCTACTTCATCGACCGACGCCGACCCCAACGACACATACCGTCCACAAAGCCAAGCACGCGCCTCCCGCACGCTCAAACTTAGGCGCTCCCAATCGATTCCACTATCATTCACATCCAAGTCCAAGAGATCACCAAGGCTGACAGTGAACAACGTGTATTCGACGTCGCTGAGTGCGGAGGGATGCAGGGACAGCCGGCGGGCGGACATCTAGAGGGAGTGAGGGAGAAGGGGGAAAGACGCGGGAGAGTGGAGCGTGAATTGAGAGGCGGTGTGGGTAAGCGGCGTCGTAACCGCGTTCGGCGCGGCGCCGTAAGCGTCAACACGTGGAGAACACGTGGAATGCACGTGTTTGGTTGAAATTCGCGAGTTTGGAAGTTACGAGCCTTGAATGCTGCCCGGGCCTTATGGAATGACCTCTCAGTGGTGAATTGACTCCAATCTCTGGGTAGTCGCAATTTTGAAGCGGCAGAGTGAGCGGGGTGAATATATTTTGCTATCCCCTTTGCGTGTCGGCACGATTCGCCCCAAGGCTTGCCAACCGACATCTATGTGCGAATCTCTGGCCCTTAACGGCACTGGCACCAATCGCTCCGTAAAATAAAGCTTGCTCCTCCTCCTGCGAAGGGAACTTGAGGACGTGCTGGAGAGGTAGCAAACGGAATAAACGTATTCCAGGTGCTTCAAGTCGGAGACGAAGAAAAAAACCGAACACACTTCGCTTTGCATGGCCTGACCCCGATTCGAACGGGTGGCTTCTCTGGAATGTTTCCAAAATCGCCCATGTTGGACAGAGGCATTCCCTGGCACAGGCCTTTCCTTTGCGGAGCAACCCCACTAAATTTGAACGCGTCAGCTTGAGCACGCAACCAAAATCACCTCAACAAAACTGGAGTCCAACATCGCTGAACATTTGATGTTCGACTACGAGCCTAAAAAAATGTTTCAACCTCTCAGGCTGGAAAGCACCTCGCCTGAAAAGGATGTTTGAGTCACGCCTGCACGGAGGGAGGGGGGGGGGGGGGGGGGGGGATTCTACTATTCCATACGCTACCCGCCTTTCACAATCTCCCTGATTGTGTGCTTCACTAAACGTGACATGAAACACCCCATTCGACAACATTTATGTAAGTGCAGTGGGGAAGAAAGTTGCAATGGATTTCGCCGCCCGGAAGAAACAAAAAGAAAACTCCACCTGCGAAATATTTGAAAGAAATATAGGACTCCACCGAAACCTTCCCAGAGTACATGCCGGACCTATAGTGTTGCGCAACGCGGTTGAAGTTTGGTTGAAGTTACACAGAGGGGGGATCCAAGAGATGGGGGATCTCTGGATCAGCCAATAAGTCCCACGACCCCCCCCCCCCCCCCCCCCAGAAAAGGGAATTCTCATCAGTTCCCGCCACTTCAGAGCGGCGAGCTTTTATTCCACTAGAGTTCAAGTGCATGTTTTTTGTTGTGGAATGCATTGCCATACCTCTTTAAACACAACCCTCAAAGACTCAAGTCTTCTGTGCTCAGAGCAATCCTAAAAGTCGGTGCAAAAGTGGCGGCTATCATCAATTGATCGCATCATCTAATTGGACGAGATCCCCCACCTCTTGGGGGGATCACCGAGATCACCGGATCACGTGTTTGCGCAACGATGTAGCCGCACTGTAGCGTTTAGTGACGCTCTTTATAGTGTCTTAGGCTACCATTTTGCCGGGATTTGGCACAGGCGAAATGCACAATTTTCTTCGAATTTGCCGGGAACGGGCATTTTGGGTGATTATCCGAGGTACTCCGGGGTCCTCCCATTCACCATTCGTTTGAACCATCGTCACCTATGACGCTGCAAATCACACTTATTGTCAAGGAGATTTTTACGCTTCTAACTATTGGCTTCGATTACGGGACCTGTAATTGCCTAGATACGGCGTACACGGTCGATTCTTTGCAGTCTCCCAACAATTCCTCTCTTTCATCCCACCATGAGGCCCGCCGCTTTCGCTCTCTTACTTTGCAGTCTTTTCATCTCTTTTTCCTTTACGGCGGCGCATTCCGTGGGGGCTCACACGGACGCCCCTGAGGCGACTGTCTGCGTGTATGACCGGCGGAGTGCGCTGGAAAAACGCGCGGATGGCGACAGTGGTACCGGGGATGGAAGTGTCGGGGTCACTGTGAGTTCGATTGCGAATGACGATTAGGATATACGGCTCACGCCTTTGGTGTGTCTAGCTACCAAGTGTTGGCCTGACGCTGGGGAATATTACGACCAAGCTGGGGAATATTAACCTGACGTGCGTCCGTTTTTTCGAGTCCCAGGGATCTACTAATCTTCCTGTTAAACCACAGCGTAACGAACGTTACAATATCCGTGGGGAATGTCGAGTGAGCAAGAATATTTTCTTTACTACAAGTCGTTTGACTCAGTCGTTCCGTTCTGCGCTTGAAGCATAGAAAATATTGAGATCGGCAACATTACCGTCATCGTCTCGGTACCTCTCCCCGGCGCCAGCCCCATTAACGCGTTCAGCGCATCTGTATGTCCCTTTCCTTCATGGCCGTCGTTCACGCATCCCTCTTCGCCTTCGTTGCTTTCCTGCATCTTTCTGTGTACTCATCCTCCTTTTTGGTAAAGTCCGCCGCCACGTCTATCGCCACCAGCACCTCAACCGGGACATCCACCATCTCTCCCCCCGTCTCCGTATCCCAAACCGCCAGCTCCGACGCAAACTTCCTTCAGCGCGTGCGGCGACAACAAGATTCCTCCTCTTCCTCACCGCCAACCACTACAATAAGCGGAGTCGGGCTTCCCACCGTCACGGTAGGGGGCGGCGACGTCAACGCCGGGGCTGGGAACGTCGATACGGAGATCGGCAATATCACGATTTTCGTGGGGAACGTTAACGTTTCCATCGGGGACGGTGCGTTTCGATTCCTCCTCTGAACGGAGTCGCCCTTTCCCCCTTTTCCCTCAGCCATGTATGGTCCCGATTGATTCTGACCCACGTTCTTTGCAGTGAAAATCAGGAACGTAACGATCGGCAACATCTTCGTGTTGGTTCAGATTGGGCAGCCTGATGTACGCTGACCCGCTTCTCCCTCCCTCCTTCCCATCTTTACTCACGGGCTGGGATCTTCCGTCCTTCCTCAGTTGAATGGCGCCCTCGGAAATCTCACCAATGCACTGGAAGGGACTAACCCGACGAGCTAATACTCGGACTTGCTCCGCTCTGCTCAAAATCGCCGCCCGCTCGGCTCGCGACGTCTACTCTAACGCTCGGTTCTTTGTTTGTTTTCTGGGGGTGTTTGGTATATCTGTCTGTCCTTTCTCAAGATGTTGAGTACTCCGTCGATACACGGACCTAGCTTTGTACACACGAAATCTTTTAAAGTTTAGTCCTTTGTCCGTGTACACTCGAACAGGCAAATCAAGTGCCAGCATCGTCGAGTTAGCAAATCCAAGAACAGAAAGAGAGAGACCATGTCATGCCCAAGAACCAAACAGTTTTGATTCCACATAACACATCAATGGTTTACGATCAACACTGGGGGCAAGCGACCACTAGTCTCTCGTAGACAGACGCTACAAAAACTTGCTCGTACCTCGCCATTTGTCCACGCAGGTGGTCGCCCGGAAACAGCCCACAAATCGCCGGAATGTGGAATATTTACACTAGGAAGCTCCGACTCCGTCGGAATAGACCTTGCTTGGTGAAAAGTTTGGTGCATCGGGGTTCAGAAACTAAGGGCCTTGCCAGCTCTGCTGCGCAAGGCCAACTTGAATAGCTTTTTCAAAATTTACGCCGAGGACAAGTAGTAAGCACTCGTTGAGGTGTTGAATTTTTTCTCATCCAATACCGTTTCTACGGGCCGTCGATTAGTATTTTTGAGCTACAACGATACGGGTAGGAGGGTCCGACTTTGTTTGGTGTACTGTTTGAAGGTTCTGGTGATTTATTAGGATGTTGTGAGACCTGTTGGGATTGCCGCTCTTGTGCACTTTCTGGGTTGACTAATATACAGTTTTCTTTGAATCCCAAAGTCGAATGTGCGGAAACCTGGGCTGAGTTCAGCACACTCTCATATGATGCAGTAGTCTGAGGAAGACTCAAGATAGGTTGATGATGCACGACAGGGCCAAACTCACCTGTAAAGGCACCCGAAGCCAAAATGTCCTCGTGTACCATCGGCTTGCCGCCACGGGCCGTCTTTCCGGCCGTTTTTCGATGCGGGATCTCCGACGGAACGGGCGCGGCTTTGACGGGTGCAGTTGAGCCATCGCAACGGCAACGGGTGGCAGCTCTAATTTTTAGGTCAAGCAGGCAGAGGTAAAAGTTGAGTAAAAAGCGGTGCAGAGAGAAGACCCAGAACTCTGATGTCGGGAGATTTAGGATCACCGGGTTGGGCAAAAGTGGTGCCATTATAAGTGTGGAGAGACCTTGACAAGCAAGGTGATCTTATTTCCCGGGTATTTCTAGGCCCCGGAGATCACCGGAAAATCGTGCATTTTCTTACGATCTGCGGTGCCCCGGAACCACCCGGGGAAAGATAGAAGATCAAGTTGTCTTACTATCTGCGGTGCCTGCAGACCGGAAAACATGTTACATGAGGCACCGTAGATTGTAAGGAAATCATGAACCAAACAATCCTAAGAAGGCAATAAAACACCTTCTACAAAGGTAATAAAGTGAAGTTCATCCTGGATAGTATTACATAAAAGACAAGTTCCCTCCTCAATGCCTTGTGCTACACACACAAACACTGTTTTCCTCCTCACTTTTTGCGGACCATTCTTTTCGTTGGGGGGGAATCTGCTGTCATCAACCACAATATCAAGATTGTCCGAATGAGAACGAGCCCCGCTGACGAAAGGCGGTTCAACTCGAGCAGTAAAAAAGGTTTGATTCGCCATAGGAGCTATGGCGTCAACAGGAATCGAACTTGAACCCCCACTCTCATTTTGCAGCCCGGGCCTGCGTTTGACACCTGGAAAGAGAGTGGCCGCCATGATTTACGACAGCCTGCACTGCTAGTACAACCGATAGCTTTAAGGAAGGCGAAGAGCGGGAAAGAACGCACTGTTTGAGTATTTTGTCAATTTTTCTACGTGGTATCACTGGTACGAGAGTCTGCCAGTCATGATTCAGGAAAGTAAATCAGTGAGAATCACGCCTGACCCACTAACAAAGGATCAGAGCACGATATAACGATGGAGGGTTGTAACTTGTCCGACGAGGCAGACGCGGAAACACGGCCCAGCCAGTGACCTTCCTATTTGGGAAGGCACGGCTATCAAGCGGGTCAAGGGTGCCGACAATCATGTGCTCGGACGCGTCTCAATTAGGCAACGCGTCGACCCATTGTTCCTAAACAATGGCCACTTTGAGCGCATACTACTGCAGAGTCTCATTAATAAAAAGCAAATAAAACATTGAATTTTGAGTCCACAAGACAGTAATAATAAGAAGTAATACAATTAGTGGGGCGCGAAAGATTGGTGGCGCTTGGATGCTTTTTCTGGTGAAGGTGGCAGTAAATGTGCCTTCCGCTTGGAGGTTTGAGTACTGCGGGGCTGAGATGGTGCTATAGACGAAGGGAGGGAGGGAGCCGAGGGGAAGAGAGATGGTAGAGAGGGAGTCGATTCGTGGCGACACAGCCGGCGTATTTCGGCCATGAATGCTGCCACTGGCTCGGCGCGTTTAGTCAATAAGTCGCGGGAGCTGTCGGACAAGGAACCAGGGTGATGCTTCAGGAACTCTGCGAGGTCCCCAAATTTTTGACCCATATCATCGAGCTCAAACAAGGTGCGCGCAAGGGCTTGTTCTCCGAGTGCCTGCTGATTTTTGGGGACGGTCTGGGAACTCTGCGGCTCCGGCTCGTCTTCAGGTTCATCGTCTGAGTCGGACGAGTTGGACGAGGCATCGGTGGCAACACTCTCGTTGTCACTCTCATCGTTTCCATCTTCCTCCTCGGGGTTAAAAGGATCGTGGCAGGATTCGTCGCTTGCGAGTATATCGGTGACAGCGGCGGCCGCGCGTAAAGTTGGTCGCGAAGTTTCCGACGGTTTTGTAGCTGCCGAGGGGGGGAGCGGCGAGCTCTGAACCTCCAGCGCATGAGCTTGGGTGATGGATTGGGGAATAGGGATGAGGGGAATCTCCAAGCCTTGGCCACGTAAATGGTCGAGAAGGATAAGTGCAGCTCGAATATGCTTGCAAGCGCCTCCATTCTTCCGGAAATCTGTGCACTCGCACGTAGCGACACCAGTGAATAAAATTGTGATTGTATATCGTAGAGGTTCCAATTCCACTTCAAGAGCTTCAGACGAGTAGCAGCTGAAGAAGACGCCACGCCGCTCTGGAAGGTAACTGGGCATCCCTATTTGCCGCAAATTAATGAGGTCAACGGCGCGTTGGTGGCGCGCGTCGTCAGCGACCAGGTATGCGACGCCGGGGACGGTGAGCTTGGTCTGGGTCTGCAGAAGAGATTGGCCGCCAGGAAGTTGCCGGATCTGGGCCGCCAGTCGTAGACTTTGTTCGCGATAGAGCTTCCGCTCTTTGAAGATGGATGGTAGAATATGGATGATCAGAATTCGAATGAGGACGTCCACGCGAAGTCGACGGCCACCGTTCTGCCACCGCCGTAGGTGCTTCCGCTTGAGAACCCCGTTGAAGGACTCCAGATGATTTGTCGTGGGGATCACGCCGTCGATATGACAGCGAAGAAGCGCAGCCGCTACGGTCCGCCCATAGTTTGCCCAACTCTGCCAGAGATTGTCGGTGGTCCAATATTCCGAAAGATATTGAATGTGCTTAATAGCTTTGCGGACCGCCTTCGAATTGGGCAGGAGACGCAAGGTATTCGTCTCGCGCGAAAGGAGTTCGCGTGCCTCAGCGATGCTTTCAGTCACGACGAGCGAATCTTCGAAGCGTTTAAGGCGATGCTTCAAGTCCAGCTTTAACTGGCCCTTGCCCTTGAGCAGTTTGTTGCGGTAGTTCTTCCATGACTGTCGTAGATGGAAGCGGCATATGAGCAGCCAGATGGTAACCCAAACGGCGATCAAGGCTCCACGCTCCTTGAGGTCGGTGTCCGTAATGGCCGTGAAGGGATTGAAGATAGTCCCCGGCGCGAAACCGTAACCGTGTGCGCATCGGGTGAGCGAGTCCTTCCAGGATTGAAGAAGTTTCGTGAGAATGGCGGTGTTGTATCCCGAGGACGATTGTTTGTTCCCCGTGGGAGCAGAAAACAAAAGAAACGCGACTGGTATTCCCTTCTTGTTCTCGTCCACAACCATTACAATAAACAGCAGCACTCGGCTGTCACACACCCCGAAGGTCCCATCCAGAATAATCTGGTTCTCGTGCCCGTACTTCCAGGCGGTCTCGCGCATTTCATCTGTCGCAATACACGCCTCAAAGCGTTCGCCTTTCTCAGCCCGAGCTGAGTAGTGGAATATAGCGTCGGCCATGGTACTGTTATACTCGGACGAGTTGGGGTCCAGCCACTCGTCTATATTTATCTGCGGCTTTTCCGTGACCTTTATGCCGTTCAAGCGATTGTGCTGGCGGAATAAAGAACGCGAATCCCGCGTTTCGAGTAACCAGCGGTAGGGTGACGTATGAAGGTTGGTCGGAAAGTCCTGGTAGCTTTGCGCTGCAAAGAGCTCGCGGTTCTTTTTTTTGACATCCGTGAACGTCGAACCGTCGCGAAGTTGGGCCAATGCAACAGCAAAAACAGAAGGGTGGACGGGGATAGGAGGAATTCGAGTAAAGAGCGCGTCTTTGCACTCCTGGTTATGCAGAAAGTACCCCCGGATTCGGAGGATTTTGTGCGACGAAACAACGTAGGTGATCTCGGTGTGTGCGAGGCATTTGGTAAATGGTAAAGGTGTTTGCCGTTTCTTTGAGTTGTTCCAGGTATGGTCGTAGCCGCACTCGCTAGTTGACTGTTAAATACTAGCACGCAAATAGAACGCAAATAGATGATAGAAACTTACCAATGATATAAAACTCTGCAGGTGGCGTCAGATTTACCCTGGGCTCGGGACCACTGCTGCGACCACCGGTTGGCCAGATGTGCGCGGGCCTCAATGTCGAGACCATGCTGAGCCATAATTGCTGCAGCATTCATCTGGTCCGCTGCATCGAGCTTGAATAAATAATCCACATGGCCTTGATTCTCGTCGGTGGTGGCGGGAAGTTCGTAGATAGTTTCGAGGGTGGTGCGCTGTTCCGAAGAGATCCTCAATTTTTTTAATGGGATATCTGAAGCGATGCGGCGGGGATTAAGAGCAGGCTTGCTCGCTCCCGACGCGTTTTCAGGGGTGTACGATGTAAATTTAACCTTTTTGTATCCTTTAGTGGTGGGCGGCGGTGGCTGAGAGGTTGTTTCGTGGTGAACGAACTCGAAAGTTTGCTCTGACATTATAAAAGACGACAAATGAACAGAGATAGACGTGGTACGAGTAGGAGGGAGTGTTTGACGCGTCGAAACGCGTCGGGTGGCAGGTGGCCATGGCGCACAATGGCCTCTCGAACCTCGGAGCATCTCCGCATTTGGATAGGGGCCTCACATCGCCGTTGATGGCCGAGTTTCCCAAATAGGAAGGTCACTGGCTTGGCCTACATTCCGGCAGACGCGGAAGACCGGCCTGGCCCGTATTAACCACGCCACTGTGACGCGTCATTCGTCACCTGCATTCTTTGCGGAGCCCACCGATGTATCCGCGCATTGCGCAATCGGGAAGCTTCGTTTGTCGCCGCTTGGTAAATTAGGACCCCTGAATATACCCCAATAGGCCAGGGACCCCGTCCCGACAAAAATTCGAGTTTTGGGGCTCCAAACCCAGGTCCAATCCCCGACAAAAACCGGGGGTTTGGGCGAAAAATACCAGGTCCCGTCCCGACAAAAGGTCAACTCTTGGCCAACTTGAGGGTAAGTTTGTCGGGGTTTTGGACCGAAACTCGCGGAAACCAGACGAGAAACGCGGGAAACCCCACAGCCGAAGGAAAAATTTCGTGATTTTCGAGCTCGTGGGAGTGAGAAATTACCTTTTGAGGCTCTTACGGCATCATTGGCTAGGTCCAGTCCCGACAAAATCGACCCAAACCCGCCAAAAGTTGCCCGACAAAAGCCGGCTGATTTTGGAGTTTCTGGACCTGGCCTACAAGGGTATTTTCAGGGGTCCTGGTAAATTGCGCATCAAATCTAACTCAGCCGAATCTGAGGGAATCAACGGCTAGCTCCATACCCCTGACAACTGAGTCTCAAATTTGATCAGATCCGATGGCGCACCAGAAAAAAAGAAGAAAAAAACCAGTCGAGGCAAAGCTGAGGAGAAAGGTTCTCAACATCGCCAATGAACCTCTCGCAGCGCTCGGCGTTGTTGATTCAAATGTGTGGCGCATAGCAGGAACGGCGGCAAGCGGCTGCAAGCGGTTGTAAAACGATCGGAGAATGGACCATGCGGAGATGTCAGATCAATCATGAGCGCTTCGGTTATATTGCTGACTCTTGTCGGAGTCCTGAGCGCTCCCCCGAAGTGCCCCTCAGCATCATGGCTGCACCTCCCGGCCCTATTCCTTTGCCCCCTAACATCGGAGCCATGTCAGTCTGAACATAATTTTATTCGCCCCTCTCCTGGCTCACGCACCCCAAATAGAACGAGTGCGCAGCTCATTGGCACTCTGCTCAATTTTTTCCTCTTCGGCACCCTTTTCATTCAAGTCTGTGCGTACCAATCTGCCCTTGCCAGTCCCCAGTAGCTCATCGTCCCGCAGTTGTCTACAATGCATGCTTCCCGAAGGACAGGGCCGCCATCAAGTGGCTTGGTGCGCAATCAGCACACGAGCTTCCATTGATGGCGATGCTGACCCGCTCCTGCCACAGTCTACTTCGTCTTCTTCACCATGGCCCTGTGCACATGTCTAAACGCGGCCGACGTGCACTACTGGTACGGCTCGGGTTTCGGCAACATTGTCAAATTTGGCCAGGCCCGATTCTCGCCATTCTACACCCCGATTATGGGCTCTGTGATCGCCCTCGTTGTCCAGCTTTTCTTCTGCTATCGCATAAGCGTTTTCCGCTCCAGTGCGACGTGGTGGAGTGTCCTTATCGCGACTGTGCGCCTCTTCCTTGTCATCGGCACTAGTGTGATTGATGAGCTGATTCCTCTCTAGATCTCCTTTCTCCAGGCAGCGGGTGGCATGGGCGGGGGCATAAAGGCATTCATCGCCTCCAACGAGCAGCACGACCAATCCCGGACGATTCTCGTCTATGTCTGTATTATTTTCGCTTCGTTTGTCCTCGCTGACATATGATATCTGTAGTTGTGGCTGGTACGAAGATACGATTGTTATGACCGAATACGCTAACTAACTAAGTGAAGGTGGGCGATGCCGTCGCCGACTGCGCCATTGCCGCGACCATGACATATCTGGTCTGCCTCTGCGTCTTGTGCTGACTGCTTTGTTGACCCGTCTTTTGCAGTTAACACAGGCATCGGAGCCTCAGACTCAAGATGTCGTTCGGGGGGTTGTGCGTCTCATCGTCGAGACTAATACGTTTTCTGGTGCGTCCTGAAAACTTGTCGGGAATACATCACAACGCTCATCAACCAACCCCAGCATCGGTTGCCATCATCGGGCTTGCTCTCTTCGCTGGAATGCCGGTAAGCGTCTGCTCCATCCACCTTGAACAACCGCTCACTGAAACGATAGGGCAGCGATTACTTCATCTGCCCAACGATGATCCTGCCGGGCATCTACGCCAACACCTTCCTCGTCCTCCTTAACAACCGCGCCGCCCCTTCCCGTGCGCACGTAGACGACGACGTCGTCCACAGTGACAACGCCTACGTCAGCGGCGGCTCGGGAACGACCTTCACTGCCAACGGCTCTAGCTCCGACCACTGGAAGAGCAGCGGCCTCACAACTCCCACCCCGCACTTGAGAAAGTTCGACGCGCCCGTCCCCACTGGCCGGCGCAAATACACACCGGATGCGATCCCCATTGGGGACTTTGTCGCAGCACCGAATGCTCATCTGGATGACTTCAATGCGACGTCGCCGACGGTCGGACGTCCGAGCACCGGTGGTAATCACATCGTCAGCGAATGGGACGACGCGAGCTACAAGGACGGGATGCGGTGGGATGACCGAGACCAGGCGAGTTTGGACCTGGGGGATGTAGAGGTGCGTTATTTATTTCCGTCTTCTGTGCTCGTTGAATCACTCACTGACTCCTCCTCGTCTTCTCCAGCATCCTTATGGCACCGCGGGCACGTACATATCCTTCGCGCGGTAGCCGCTTGTTTATACTTACTCCGTCGGACCTTCGCCCATCTGTACCCATATGTATCATCCTATCTTACCAACCTTCTTCGCTATTCGCGCACCGCTGCTCAAGATAGTGTATGCTACTTGTACGCTATTCATGGGCCAGTGTGTAACATATTACTGAAAGAACTAGTTCTCTCGAAGACGATGGACGCTACCAATTACGTCGGCATTGTATGTTCTTCTTTAATTTCCTGATCACAAACTCAACCGCAAAGAGCTTAAGGTCAGTCAACCCTTGGCTCCCGTTGAGCTCTTCCGGCTTCCTCGTTAACAATATGTGCAACATTCCGTGCAGATGAACAACGATGTCTGCCATTCAACTCGCTGCACCAATTGCAACTCAACTTGTCCGAAATTTGGCAATCGCCGGTGCCCAAACCACTGATGAGAGTATATTAGATGCTTAGGGTCCTCCGCCAATTCCTCCAGCGATCATCCTCATCAGATTGGGTGGTCGCAGTGTCGCAAACGCGAACCAGTGCATCCTGCACTGCGGAAGTCGCCGAGCTCAGAGGGAACATCAGCTGCCGTGCTATGTTTCCATCCCACACAACCATAAGATGCAAATCCATGCTTCCGCCGCTCCGCTCCGCGCGGGCGATATGTTCGTCCCAAAGAACATCCTCACCTTCCTCGCGTAGGTCACCGAGAGGGCAAAAGATCGAATCCGCGTCCCTCTGAAAATCAAACAAGCAGAGATTCGTGTCGCCACCACTCTCCCGCATACAGGTGAGTTGGTCAGCCAGTTCGCCAGGGCCAGTCAGACTTTTGCTCTCTTTGTGGATCAGGTGAGGTTGTGCGGGCCGAGATCGGTTTGATCAACTTGGTAGCAGAACAGAAAAAAGAGGTACACACTTATCCTCAAACGGCGGAAGTATCAGCAGGCAGTGCGATGTCCCCCACTTTTACAATCTATCTTTTGGGGAGCAGTAGTACACTTGCTGACATCGGGAGCACCGCTGAAAATGCGCCCTCTCTTGAATTTTTCCGTACTTCGACGAAATTAACTCTGAACGGAGGGAAGGAGTGTTGCTGTACCTCCAGGTTATCGCACGCATTGAGTGATACGTTTTCGCGAGACCGTAAAGTTCGCATGAATTCGATGCGCTCCATCGATGAAGTACTAGTCCTCCCAATCCTCATAGACGGACAAACTGTGGAAGCCTGGATCGCTGGAAATTTACTCTACACTGTTCATCTGGGATTCCAGCTCCACGAGAACGTTGTGGTACGCAGTTGCCGCGGGCGACGTAACGGTCAGCATGTCCCACAAAGCAGTGGGGTCCTCGGGGCCCCCAGCGTCAGGGCATAGGATAAGTGATCGAACGACAGCGTAAAGCAGACCCGCGGCGATTGCATCGTCACTGGCCTTGTGCGAGGCGGTCTGCGAACAGATCCTCCAGAATGGCGAGGAATGCCAGCAAGAGGGAAGAGACGGCGTGGTGGGTAGAATCACTCGTGCCACATACACGCAGAGGTGAGTGGTTTAGCAAGACCCGCTGACTCGGAGACAAGGGCAGAACAAATGGCAATGTCGTCGCCTGCGGCCAAGAGGTCGAACAGAAACACAGCCATGCCCTGGTAGAACGAAAGGGTTTGTTCTGGAATCGCTGTTCGCCGAGCTGGGAGGAAACACTGGAGTGACTGGACAGACTTGACAATAAAGAATTGCCAACCCAACTGGGCTGTCAGTGGCCTCGAGGATCTCCACGCGATTCGCCGGTTGGTGAGCCGCCATACACACCGGAGAGTGCAAACTTCTTACTTAGGTAAAAGGTGTGAAAGTAGAGCCTAGAGGCGTAGATAGCCATTAAAAAAAATTGAATCATGTTGTTATAAATTATAGTGAGAGTGCCGTTGTGCTGGTAAGAACCAAAAGCAGTTTCCTATGAAACTTCTCGGCAGTCGTAAAGCTCAGCCTACCAGTGCAACCGATGTCATCAGGAAAAGCCTCCTCAGCAATTTTGTTACATTTTCACAAAAAATTGGTCAAAATTCCTTCAGTTGTTGGAATGTACGAAAATGTATCAAAATATGTTACCCCTGAGAAAATGCTAAAAGTTGGTCAAAATTCCTTGGCCGTTGCGACGAATTGCCGCGAATTATAATCCGGTTTTCTGGAAATACAATACTCAAATTACACAGGTAGATGGAGAAGGAGACATTATTGCATTCAAAGCTATGTAAGAACATGGGTACAAACTAATAGACTAGCAACTCGCGCTCACTGGCACACGAAACTCATGCACGAATCGTCTGCGCCAAGCCCAACGGCCACGGTGGGACACCCAACACGCTCTAGATACAATGCGGCCCCTCTGGGTCCGCCTCCACGGACAACTCTGCATACTTCCGCCGCTGGCTGAATTGTCTTTTGAACGCCACGGCTGGCGAGAACTTGAATAATGGGGCATTGCAGAAGATGGCCGATGCAATAACACTTTGAAATACGCGGGGTCTTGGATCCCCTAGTCGCCAGGATAGGACTGTGGTGGATCTTGATGAGTATACAAAGGCTTTGAATTGTTGACATTAGGGGAAGTCAGAGTGGACGATTCCGGGGCGATTCTGACTTGGATTCTGAAACGATTCTCAGTCGAGAATCGAAGCAGAATCGTCGTCCAGAATCGTTGCAGTATCGGCTCCCGAGCCGATACTGCAACGATTCTCAAGCGATTCTGGTGACGAGAATCACTGATGCCGGTTAATTTGGTGGTCAAGGCGATTCTCGTCACCAGAATCGCCGCTGGCCAGAATCGAGCAGAATCGGGGCGGTCAGAGTCGATGCCCGATCCTTGCTTAGAATCTTTTCAGAATAGAAGCCAGAATCGACGCAAAATCGATGCAAAATCTCTCGAAATCGTCCACTCTGACCTCCCCTATTGACTTGCGTCTTGCCGGCGACACCGACATGCGTGTGAAGAATTTTAGAAGGCGTGGGATGCAACGGCGAGTTCTGCCCGACAACACGGCGTAGAGGGTAGGGCCAGGAAAGGGAGTAGGGGAGTAGGAAAAGCTTGGAGGGCAGAAAGACTGTATACAATGTTACTTGAGGACCGTGAGATGCGATATGGGGCCAAGGAGAAAGAAGCTGGCAAAATAAGTCGTTGCCAAAGGTGGGATCGGGGGCGGTTTATGGAACAATGAGCGGGTGAGAGGCAGTCTGGGAGGGCAGGAGGCCGAGCGTGCTGTTTCAGTGTGTTGTTTTGGGCATTCTGTGGCGGCGAACTTGAGGGCGATGGTGGGGGAAGGAAGAGTTTTATGTTGTTGTGACAGGATCAAACCCAACCATCTTACACGCCCACGTGTGTTACGTAGGCTCGTCCCCATCCGGCTACGCCATAAACAGATGTATACACATCACTCGTAACATGTAATACTGAAATTATAATGCAAAGGTTGCTCTGGAGCTTAAGTACTAGTAGGTTACGGATTTAAGGCGAGGCGAGCTGGAGTCGGTGGCTGCTTCTGGTTCAGTCACCGGTACATGTGAAAGAAAAATGGGGTTGAGAATGAGGTCTTTTTTTCTTTGAGGAAAAATGTTGACCGTTTTCGTCAACAGTTGAATAAATTTGGTGAAAAGTTTCTCAAAATTGCGAAAGTTGCCAAAAATTTCAGGGGCACAAGAAAATTTCACAAAAAATGTAACAGAATTGCCGGGGAGGTTTTTCCTGATGCCGTGTAGGGCACTGGTCACGGTATCCGTTGGGATTGTTGAACAGGTTGAGAGGAGCAAATTGGATAAATTGCATGAGCATGACCTTGGCTGCACCCGTGACGCGTTTAGCGATCACAGTCTGCTCAGGCGAAGTCGTAAAGATGGCACTGCCAAGGGGGTTTGAAGGGGGTCCAGTTTTCGGAGCCTCAGACACAGGGTCAATTTCTGAAGGGTTTTTTGATGCTGAGTCCGAATATAAACATTTTATGGTGAACGGAGCAGTCGCCATCGAGCTTTGTACTCCAACATTATTGCTTTATTTGGGTGATAACAGCTGATAACAAGTGTACAGCCTCGACCAAACAGGAAATTTCCCATGATCTCTGCTGACAATCAAAAGCCACGTAATTTCTCCAGAAACTAGTTCTCGAACAACACATTTACTTTCCCTGATTCAATTCAATTCAATTCAAATTCTATTAGAGTGCGCGCGGGCCCCTTGGGGCCCATGTAGCACTATACATATTACAGTTTGGTACGCTAGCTGGCCTATAGGTAAAGTGACAATGGCGGGGATGCGGCGGGAGGGGCGGTGTGTGCTATGAAGTCGCTGAAGGTGTGGGTGATGAGGATTGATAAACTACGGCAAGGTGTCACGGCAGAGGCAAGATATGTGAGAGAGAGAGAGGTTGATGAGAAATAAGGAGAGAGGGGAGGGATAAATGTAGTAATGAAGTAAAGTGGAACTCGCCTACAACACATAGCGCGGCAGTCGCTCGGTGTCGCGCACAAAATTAAGAACGGGCTTGTGTTCCGACTTTGCCCCTAGTAGGAGGCGGAGCGAGAGTCGGGCCGTTCCAGTCGCGCGCATGAGCTCGAGGCGCTGTCTGCGGTATTTGGGGCACGCAAGGAGAAAATGAGAGACGGTCTCCGGGACGAGGCAAAGGGGGCAGTCGGGGGAGGGGCCGAGGTGGAAGGGGAAGAGGAATGAGTTGAGCCCGATGTGAGAGGTGCACAGCTGCGTCAAGACACTGCATTGCGGCCAGGAGAGCCCCTCGTACATCTTCTCTACCTTGGAGCCAGGCGTCGCGTCGTCGAAGAGGGAGCGCGGCGAGGCAGACCATTCCTCACGCCAGAGCTTGTGGAAGAGTTTCTGGCCCGCTGCCTGCGCCGCGGCTCGACTGCGGGGGAGAGGTTTCGCGATGGCAGGGATGGGGATGGTGAGCGGGGAGGAGGCGCCCTGGGCCGCCTCCTTCGCACGCACATCAACTGCTTCGTTCCCTGCAATACCGACGTGCACTGGGACCCAGTGGAATCGGACGGAGAGGGAGGGCCGGGCAACTTTGAGACGGCGGAGGAGCGTGTGGAAGAGAGTGACGAGCTATTGACCGGGCTGCGGACGCGGGGTGTCGATGGCGGAGATGGCAGGCTGGCAGTCAGTGAACACGTCGACGCTGCTTAGCCTGGGCGTCGCCTTGACGATGTCGAGCGCCAGGATAGCGCCGACGACCTCTGACTCGAAAACCGTGTGCTCGTCCTCCGTGTCCAGGTACTTCATCCTGACTTCTCCCTCTGCTTCCCCGTTCCACGCCACCGCTGCCGCCCCGACCCTGCCCTCGTACCCCGACCCGTCGGTGTACACGCAGAACCCTTCGGGTCGGCATGGTCCTCGGTGGGGCTGCGGGAGCCTTAAAGTGCGGGTTGACCGTCTCGAAGACGCCACAGAGGAGAGGGAACGCGGCAAGGAGGAGGTGGATGGGGGAGCGGTGATAGCGGGGGACGCGCTGGCAGCGCCGGACGACGCAGTGGAGGGGATGCGAGGGAGGGAGGGTGACGATGCAGGCGCCCGCATTGAAGATGGTGTGGTTGAGCCAAAGGTGGATGGGGAGGAGATTGGCGTGGTAGTCGAGGGTGTCTGTGGCGGTGGTGCGCAGCCCGCCGGTGATGATACGTGTCACTAACCTCTGCACTTACCCAGCACCTTGGCCACCCACACCGTGCCGACCGCCCGACCACCGCACGTCCGCGCCAAGGACAACGGGCTTGTACCAAACCGCGAGCGCGTAGAGCATGCGCGGGTCGACGATGGTCTGGACGAGCTGCCGGGTGTAGGCGTGGGGGAGGCCGAACGTCGGGGTGGAGATGCGGGAGAGGGCAAGCGTCGCCTTGGTGCCTCGGCTCTGGGCCAGCTCGACGTGGGGGCGGAAGCTGAGCTTGGAGTCGAGGACGACTCCGAGCAGCTTCGCCGTGTCGGAAACCTGGACTGTTACGCCGCCGAACAAGACAGGTAGGGCGCGGTAGTGCTCCGCATAGCGCCGGGGCGACACGAAGGGAACGAGCTGGAACTTCGGGTGATCAAAGCTCAAGCCCATCTCTTCGGCCTTGGGGCACGCTACCTGCGTCATGTGGGCCTCCAGCTCCTCCACGTTTTCCTCTATGGATGCGGAGACGGCGAGTCGGGTGATATCGTCACTGTACCTGATGCTGCCTTGCACGAGGTCATCCGCAAAAAGAAGGAAGAGGAGGGCACTGAGGGGGGAGCCCTGGGGGAGGCCGTCGGGGACGGGGCAGAGCGGGGAGATGAAATTATCGAAGGTGAGCGTGGTGCGACGATTGTGGAGGAAACTCCCAATGAGCTCAACGATCCCGGTGGGGACGCCCTTGCTGCGCAGGAGGTAAAGCAGGCACTGGTGGTTGACTGAGGGGAAAGCCTGTGAAATGTCCATCAGCAAGGTGCTCGCGACCTTGCCCGACCTCCACGCGTCCTTGATCCTCTGCGTCAAAAGCAGGAGGGCGTCCACCGTGCTCCGCCCAGGCTGCCCTCCGAACTGGTTTGGGGAGAGCAACCCGGCCAACTCCGCAAAGCCCGAGAGCCAGTTTGCCAGACATGACTCGAGGACCTTGCCCCGCCCTTCCTCCTCCACGATCGGCCTGTACGAACCAGGGACCGTGTAGTCGCTCTTCCCGGGCTTGCACAGCGTAGCGGTGATGTACGTGCGCCACACGGTGGGGAAATGCGACAGCCAGACACCTGCCTCGAGGATATGATGGAGGATGGAGGCGACGATGGTGCTGGCAGAGGAGATGGCGACGTTGGGGATGCCAGACGGCCCGGGCGCCTTCCACGGAGACATCTTCGAAATTGCTTTTATCTTAACACGGGAATGGGTGCGGGCAAGTATACAAGCCACTTGTGCGGAAAAAAATTGCAAAAGGACCGGATTTGGGACCCCAAAACGGCAATTTCCCACGGGGAGGGGGGGTCGGGCGACCCCCAGAAAAAAAAACTTTTGTAGGTGATATCTTTTTTTCCTAATCTTTGGATCCCCTTGGGCACTGCGGTATTCTGTCCCAGTCTTCAACCGGACACGAGTAAGCGATAGATTAAAACACTTACGAGTCCCTGTATTGCTGCCCTGGCGATTCAAGGTCGTGGGATTGTGCGAGCGATAGAAAAATTCCAGACCTGAAGTCCACTACCTTAACGACTCACCTGGAGACCAGCCTTACAACCCCCTAGAGGATGACCACGCCCCTTTGTGATACCATAAATTCACCTAGCGGCCCTGCGGTCCTTATCACAGCGCCATCAATGCCTATAATTGCATCTGGGTGGTGAGTGATTGTTGATTATTGTGCAGCCTCCGTCGCTGAATTTGTCAACCTAGTCATTTTCACCAACCTGACGCGGAAGGAGGAATCATGCACCGAATTTCACACTATTGGTAACTGTTTACGCCACCACAGTTTCAAATTGACCAACGTTCCCGCAGGATTGCTAGGCACGGACAGGCTCCCAAAACGAATACCCCCATGATGATACCTACAATACCTTCTGCATACGAGACCAATCCTCACCAACATTTGGACCTTTACAGATGAATGATTTCCCGAAGTATTACATTATTTATTACAACCTCACGGTCTCCTTAGAAAAATAGATAGCTCATAAACCCGCGCCTAGATACCTACGTACCATCTCCCTACGAACTGCTGTCGTAGCTGTACCCGGCCCACATACAGCGTAATAATATGATTGTCATCATCATCATCACCAAACCAGCAGAACTTTCAGTGGAAGAGCAGGGTGCTGCCACATAACTGAAATTCCACGTGGTAGGAAAAGTTACGCTCTTCATAAGATTATGCATGTCTGTCTGAAGCCTTTTAAACTCCGCTGATGTCAACACACTTTGTTGCAGCACTAGTGGTCATACAGTGAAAAATATTACACCCCCGCAATATCGAGTACTGTACTATTTTGACTGAATGTTCAGGTGACGGGTGACGGAGGGTCGTGAACTGAACCAATCTGGGTAGGTGACGGTGACATTCCAATTTTTGGGGTGAAATAGGGGTAAAAACTCCCAAAAAAATGGCCGTCCATTTATGGGAATTTTGGGTGATTGCCGAGGAATGAACACCAAGTCTAGTGAACACCTATGGTGACGGGTGACATGGTGTGAACATTTGGTCGGGTGTGCCGCGTCCGGGCCGAAGTTTGCCGCCAAATAAATGTGCGCATGATTCACATGCTTGTATCATTGCAACTCAACAGCTTTACTGTAACATTACGTTCAAATCGTTAGGGGGGGGTGACGCGTGACTGGTTCGACCAATTCGAAAATTTGACAGCCGCCGAAATTTCGCGTAACATCCCGAAAATTTCGACATTCGTACCGAAAATTTGGTGTTTTTCAGAGTTTTTGGGTGGTTTGGGGGCCGGGGTGACGCGCTGGAGGCTCGACAGTGGCCCGGGTGACGCGTGACCACGACCGAAATTCGACATCGGTTATTTCTGGCGACGGGTACAGTGGTGGCGAAAAATAATGCAATGCGCAATTTTTCGAAAAGATTCATCAATAACACAAGAACACTACAATATGGTGTCAAGTATTAAGTGAGGGGATTGTAGCTAGGCGAGTGTAGTTTATGCAGGAAAAAATTGTGACCTGCTGGGATTGATCCGGTGGTGCGGTGAAGCGATGACATCAGTGGGGCCAATTTTCGGGTGTAATTAAATCACAACTTGACCACTAACTCCTGCATTTACCCGTCGTTTTGGACGAAACAACTTGTATTCTTTATCACCCATCCTCCCACACATCTACCCATGCATAACCAACTCTCACCTTCCAAGCGGGCACGCGTCGTATCTCTCAGGAAGCGCGGTGTCAGTTTTCCCGACATTGGGAAAGAATTGAAGTGTGACCCGTCCACTGCATGTCGGACGTATCACAGACGACGAAGGAACTGGTCGGGGTCGTCCCAAGCGATTGGATGCCCACGATCGGCGGATTGCGTGTAGGATGATCAGATCAGGGGAGGCCCAGACTGCTGCTGACGTCCAGCGCGACCGATTTCCGGATGTTCCAGCCTGGACAGTTCGCCAGGCACTTCAGCAGGAGGGTCTAAATGGACGTCGCAAGTGAAAGGTCCCTCTGATGACAAAAACCCATCGGCAGAAGCGCGTTGAATGAGCGCTACGCCACGAAAATTGGGGACCCTCAGATTGGAATGCTGTAATTTACTCTGACGAGTCCAAATTCAACATCTTTGGGTCGGATGGGATTCAGTACTGCAGGAGGGGACCCAATGAAGAGTTTGAGCCCCGTAATGTGCAGCAGCGGTTGAAGCACGGCGGTGGCAAAGTCATGGTGTGGGGCTGCATGACATCAAATGGCTTCGGTCGCCTTATTCGGGTCGGCGGCAACATGAATGCGGAGCAATACATGGATATATTGGAGAGTGGACTCCTGGGAACGTTGGACGACCACAACATCGACCGCTGATCCGTGTATTTTCAACAGGATAACGATCCAAAGCACACATCACGCCACGCCACACGCTGGTTCGAGGAAAATGGCTTCGATTTGCTGTCCTGGCCGCCCAACAGCCCAGATCTAAGCATCATAGAGAATGCCTGGCATCAGTTGGAGGTCAACTACAATCGCCGCCCGCACCATGCACGTAACGAGGACGAGTTATTTGAAATGTTGCAGGAGGAGTGGCAAAACTTGTCAAAGGAGTATTGCGACAGGCTTTACACAAGTATTCCACGTCTTGTGAACAAGATTTCCCTTGCAAAGGGTTATTGGACGGGTTACTGGTCAGTATCATTCATTTTCTTCTTCATCTGGGCTCATTTGGTTGAGCAGAATAATCAATTTCCCTTTTCATTACACCGCATTTTTTGGACCCTCTGTGTTCGAACACCGTAACTCCCGCTAATGACCCGCAACACATATGGACTTTTGCATACACAAACTACATATGCCTACCTACATTTCACTCACCAAGTACTTGATACTACGCTCTGTTGTTCTTGTAATACAGATCAATCTTTCCGAGAAATTGCGCATTGCATTATTTTTCGCCACCACTGTAAGCCACAGAGTCGCGACCCTGGATCCATCACATCTATCATCTCTTTGATTATTCGAGAGCCAGCCCGCACCTCCGAAAATTAGAAAAAAACACTGTTACCGGCATGGCACGGCCTCGAGTCGAACGAGGTATCCCCGCATTCAAGCTTGATTTCTTGGCCCAAATTCAACCCTTGCATTGCTACATCTCAGTTCAAGTCCGGAAAGAAATCTGGTGAATGACGAAACGAAGGGACCCGAACACCCAACCCCTGCGCCCCAAGTGAAAAAAAAGGTTCGAGTTGTTGTGTCCACGGGAAGGCCTCGAGTTGAATGAGTCGGCGGATCTTGGACTTCCCCAGCCCAGTAAGGTGTGGTTCCTGTGCGCTTTGCCTCCCTTTCCAAGCTGGATTCGAAGTTAAACGGAGAGATATAATGCAGTCATTATTTCGTGCTACGGTACTTGCACTGGGTACCAGCGGAAATCCCTAGAAGACGTGAAAACGCGGGGACGAAGATCTCGAGACCCGAGAGGGGACAAGTCTATGCTGCAATCAGCCTCGAGTCAAACGAGGAACCTCGAGCGATGGCTTGAGTCCAAGGGGAGTTTGAATTTCGGGAGGATAGGATTATTCTCATCTTCACCCTTCTCGTTCTGCCACCGCGCTATTAAAACCTAGTAATCGGTACGGAGCAGACGAGTCGATGTCAACCTTAACACACCGATCCCAAATTCAGTCGAACAAGTCAATACTTACGTCGTCCTCCTCCTCTTCGATCGATGCATAGAAAATTTCATACTGCAAAACTGAGAAGGAATGTGGGTAAAGAAATCCAGGACAATTATTGCAATGAGGCACACACGATTAATCTCCCCCGTCCGATGACGTGCAATAAAGTCTTTGGCACGAGCCCAAAAATCGAGACCCTCGCGTACACCGATGTGCCAGTCCTCCACATACCAGGCCTCCTCCATCGCCAGGAACCGCGGGTCATGCGAAAGCGGTGCGAGGTATTGTTGGCACCACTCCTGCTCCCCCAGGCCGAGTCCAAAGAACACGAGGACGCGGAGCGATTTACCATTTTGTAAAAGCGCAAGGCATTCAGGAGCGAGGTGGGTAAGGGGGAGAATCCGCGCGAGACGGTCGCAGAGTGCAGCGGCTGCGGGTGCGGTTAGGATAGTGACCTGCATGAGTCCAAGGTGGGTTATGTGCGCGAAAAACGGATGGGTGAGTGGGAAGTCCCGGAGGAGGGGTCTGAAGTCGCCGCAAAATCGTTTGAGAGGCATGTCCGCGATGAGTTTCATGGCCGTGGCATCGGACTGCGTTTTGATTTCGCCAAATTTCGCCCCGAGTGAGAGGTTTTTGACGGCAGGGAAATATGATAGGGTATTCATGATGATGCCGTTCCTTGTGACACCATACGGTTGGTAAAGATATAAATTGCGGACGGAAGAACGCAGAAGCGCTGGAATGCGGCCCATGACCCGTATGAGAGCCGACTGGGTAAAGGTGGGGTAGCCGTCAGTTGTGGTCGAGCCATGAAGTACAGCTGTTTGATATAGCAAGGGCTCGACCCTAGAGAACTTTCAACTTCTTTCCGACGGGTATGACATGACCACTTCTTCACGTACCACTCCTCGACGCGCCACGCAACGAGTATGAGTTTTGGAAATTGGAATCGATACCAGACGAGAGATGGCACAGAGTTCAAATATTTTCCTTTCCCAGGGAGGGAAGGTTCGGGCTGTAAATCCATTCTGCGCGCGGTCTATCGCAGGGAAGGCCATCAGCAAATCGGCGCAACGCGGATATGGCCGGGTAACACTTTTGATCGCAAATCATACTGATATCGCCAGATTCTGGCTCACCAGCTGCTCCCATCGCAATACCAGACGGTTACTGATTGGGCATCTATGTGCCAGGCTTTCAGCTCCGTGTACTTCAAGGCCAGTCAACTGATGTATGGCGAGAAACTGGTAAGCCCTCATCAGTATACTAACCTCCGCGCACCCATTTGTTTTTCTCTCGCCCTCCTGGGTAGCAGGCTACTTGCCAGTAATACAGTTGTTTCCTGTAGTGATAGCGTGTTTTTCACCCTTCGGCAGACTTGCTCTTGGAATTATCTCAATTTGACTAGGTCTTCGCGCCGTAAACATATTCCGATCTCAATTTCTGAGTTGCCCACTCAATCCGGAGTGCGAGCAGTTATGGTCAAAAGGTGGGGTACAAGTTTGCCTTGACAAATCCGAGATCAGCCCAGTCCGTTGATGGTCGGTGCGCATCAAAGATCAGACACGTGAACGGAGTCAATGTTGGTTGATATTGATGGTGTATCTGTCTTCTCTCCCACTTTCATGTCGCTCGGAGCTCTCCCCTTTCCCTTTCCCCCTCCTTCCATTTCCCTTTCGTCTGTCCTCAGTTTGTGGTTGTGTATGTTCATCCACGGCCTCAAGCCGCAAGAATGTGGATCTGCCGGCCAAATGCATATGCGCAAATGCTACAAACTCTCCCGCCAGGTCGTATCCTCTCTCAACGCCGCAACCACCCTCAAGGCCGCAGCCACCCTCAACGCCGCAAACCTCCTCAACGCCTCCCAACACCGCAAGTCTCCTGGACGTGGCAACCTCCCTCGAGGCGCTCGCAATATGCAAGACCTACATCGTCTTCCTTCACATCAAAGCCGCGCAGCCGCTCTCCTGTCGATCACGCCGTCTGCCACCATGCTGCACATTGAGAGACAACTGACTAGGTGAGTCCCTTGCTCCCATCCTTCCAATAACCATTCACTAATTGCGGCGTAGCTTCAAGTTTCCCCCATTACCTATCCACCCTCTCTACATGCATGTAGTCGACAGTACTATATTGCATATGATGTATTTACCTACCTTGAATAAATATATTTCCTGTCGTTCTCGAGTACAATTAAGTGAGGGCCAGCACTGGCAATGGACGCCAGGGGCAGCGAAAACCGCCCGACCTGGGGAATGTCACCAGCGCTCACCCGCTGCAGTAAATGTCCCTAGCGGTAATGAGCCGGTAATAAGCCAGTGCCAGCTGGCTGGTGACGGCTGGTGCCGCGGACATCAAATTCTATGCGCTGATCTTTGCTGATCAGCGTTGCGCCGATTTGCTGATGGCGAGTGTTCGTGGCAGCCGGAGAAACCCGCAGCTGGACACAGCCTTATCATTGATCGGAGATGGGCATTTGACGCCAATCGAAAGTTACCAACACCGCTGAAAATAGACTCAAATACAACAAAGAACGGCATTCGGAGCGGAGCCCGAACCTTGAAAACCAACCGCCACGATGCCGCCGTGAGGCGGCATCACCCGAACCCTGCGCTGAGCAATGGGCGGATGCCCCCGCTCGCTGGAGGCAACAGCGATGAACAGCTGCTGAAATATAAATTAAGACCGGCACACATAAGTTGTGTCGGGTTTCAAATATGATGTGCATTGACTTTCGTAAATGTGGCGCAACTCGCCTTCTCAAATTTTTGCCAGTTCACAAATATTTTGGGCCAACTCATGAGAGATGTGGGCTGCCCATTCAAATTTGTAAATGAAGGCTTTCCAAATACATATGGCCCTTTCTGATAGACATGTTGTAGGTGCCGGACACATAAATAAGATTTGATTTTTTTTTTCCAATCTGAACAGCATAGGCGCCGAGCTCATCTATTCATACACTGAGCACCAGTAAGGTGCTGCAATTAGTAGGTCTTAGACACAGAGCATTTCCGAGCGACACGCAATTTAGGACATCTCAACAGTTGAGTGACATTAGAAGTGTCGTCAGTTCAGATCATGAACCGCTACTTTGGATTACGCCCACTTCGGTGTGTAAAGAAATTGTAGCCGCCTTGCAGTTAAAAAGCGCGCTAAAGCTCGAGTCAAGTAGTTGGTGGGTGATTCCAAATTGAACCGAGGGTTCGATCGCATGACACAACGCCGTGACCAGGTGAAGGGATACCTTAATGTTTCTTTTACATAGAAATTTGGTTCTACAAGAGTTTCCGGCCTGTTCCCAGCGCTGATGAACCAAGCGCTTCGCCCGCTGTAAGTGAAGTCAATTTTTGACAGGTCGCCCCTTGCTCTCCGATATGGGGGCAAACATGGATTCCTGCGAAGCGCCTATTCTGACAGCGAAATTCAAGCGCTTGAGGCGGTTCGGTGTTCTGCCGTGCTCATGCCGGTGGCGTAGGCGCCCCTTTGTGACAGGTGTGAGCCGGACGAATCCTGCTACCGGTGGGTGGTGTTCCTTCAGCGCCAATTGACAGTTTCTCCAGCGCCTAATGACCTTCTCGGACAACTATCATCAGTACTCTAGTTTTTTGACAGACAAAACATTCTGCGTCGATTTTCTGGTCCCAGCTGTTAGGTGGGAGCAAGGAATATTGCAGAACCAGATGGTGCCGGAAGTAGCCTGATGAGGAACCCCATTGAATTTTATCACGGAGATGCGCGGCAAGCAAATGGATCCAAAGATGAGAGAAAAAAGCCTATTTGAGCCAAATCCAGTGATTTTTTAAGTATCGTGTCGTGAAGTTTTCCATTTTTTTGTTGTGATTTTTTTTTTTTTTTTTTTTTTTTTTTTTCAGGATAAATTCAAACTACCCACAGCGAGAGGTGCCGCACTCTGCAGCACATGGTGTGCTGCGGCTTCCAATGTGACCCCCGCGTTGAATGAGCAGCTCAATCGCGTTCAACTCGGGCGAGTATCGGAATGTGATTTTTTGTCAAGAGGGAAGAATTTCTGGAACGAAAGTGGGGAGTCCAATCGTCTGAGGTGCAGCGCCGCGGCCTCAGCGGAGTGGTTTGTTTGGGAGGGCGCGTCAACTACGGTTGCGCGTCAACTACGGTTACGCGGCAAAGTCCTGGCCACTATAAAGGTATCAAGGTATCGCTTTCAGTCTGAGCGCAGTATCAAAATCAAACGCTCGACATGAGCACTTGTTCATACATTATGAAAGTGGTATTTCAATTCCTCCCAAAGTACTTTAACATTCAACAGAACATGAAACCACCTCGCCAGTGCCACAAA
The DNA here is from genome assembly GCA_029233265.1 of Mycena alexandri. Taxonomy (NCBI): domain Eukaryota; kingdom Fungi; phylum Basidiomycota; class Agaricomycetes; order Agaricales; family Mycenaceae; genus Mycena; species Mycena alexandri. The sequence continues at coordinate 125,554 of JARJCM010000263.1, forward strand.
ATAGAGAGGAATTTAACAGCTGTACAAATGTGGCGGCCAATCCAAATAATGCAGTAACGGAAGGCACGTACGAGCACCATATTCAACGAAAGCTTCCGTCTATCCAATGAGCTGGGGGCTCTGCTTCTCCGATATCGCAACCCCGTTTTCAACCCCGATCACGTCAGTGTTTGAGTCAAAATTCTGGAAGGCCCCATTATTTAAAGTGCTGCCTCAAATATAATAAAAGAAGCTTACACTCGTGGTAATGGTGTCGTCGGCGGTGGTACCATTGATCGTACGAGATCCATTGACATTAGTGCGAGTGATGAGATTGAGGTTCATACTTTGGCCGCGTTCAATCTCCGGTTCTGCCCAGAAAGAACTTTGCGGGATAGTGACCGCCGTTGGGGAAGCACGTTGAAAAATCGGGGCGCGGCAGTTCAGTGTTGCCATTAGCGTATTGGAATACCTAAGGGATCGAGTTGATTTATACCAAAATGGATGGATGATCCCACTTACAGTCTGCCCAGGACGAAAAAGCTGTTAAAACTCGCGATTAAACCGGATTTTTGGCGGTCAAAAGCAACACTTACAGAATATAGTGGATATTCCATTTTCGGCAGCTAAGCCACAAGGTGCATTCCACCAAGGCCGCGACACTAGTTACGGAACCAGTCTCGACGCTGAAGCGAATTAATTTATTGATGAGCCCAGTGGTGTGCTGGTACTGAGATGTTCGTTTGTGGCGGGTGAGCTTGCAAATGAATTGGTTGCTAGAGTATATGAATCTTTACAGGCACTTACTATGTACACCAGTGAAGCTGTTATGAGGAGATCACATGTGGCGCTCCCGCTGAGCCAGACCTTCCGTTTGCGCGGGTGATTCAGTTGAAATAACTGGAATACTTGAAATACACACCGTGATCTCCGGCCACAGAGCAAAGAGGTGAGACACGCTCCGTGCTCCAATGGTCATCTGAGCACGGTAACAGTTAGATGGATATGTGGTAAATAAGGGCAGTGAAGCCTACATACCACCATCCCAGAGTAGAATGCCGCCGTAGCTTGGGTGAGCATCACCTGGTCGCATGTTAGGCAACACGGGTCCCAGAACGCTGAAGGCAACTTACACAACCAATTAATATGGGAAGCCACAGCCGCCGATTCGTCAAGATCCATATACGCCACGAGTAGAAGCCTTGCGCCATCGCGGCCACTACATAAGACCAGTCAGCATCCCTCCAGTGATCCACGACTTACTGACAGATGGCATTGAGGGCTAACATAGGCACCCAGGTCCAGTCAATCTCCCTGAGGGTATCGGGATCTCCCCAACCCGATCCGAACGCATTCAATGCGGCGATAGTGATGAGAATACTGAATCCTGTCTCCAGCATGAACATTGACCACACTAAATTATTACCTCGTCAGGGTCTACATGCTATTCTCGTAGAGGGGGCCTCAAACCTAGTGCCTTGATTCCGAGTCGATCTTGCGGAAAGGCCTCGCAGTACATGTCTGCGGAGATTGTCAACCCCCAAGATTAACGACTCGGAGACGAACGATCAACGCACAGAGTTGGACAATGAGTATTCCATATAGAAAGTAACTCCACATATAACCCAGGACCTGTGCACCAAATTGAGTGAGCCCGTGGCAAGGTAGAGGATGCCTATTAATACAAGTGGGCCGGTCCTAAATATTAATGGGAATTTAGCATCGAGAGGCAGTCATTGGTGGCAAGGGGACGCGGGCTTACAGAAGAGGTATATTGAGACCAGGGATAACTACGGGGGCCATTGGACGACAGACAACGAGTGTGGCTCTGGTGGCGGCATTATATATGTCCTGCAAGCGCCTTGGAGCTCCTTCCATAATCGTCCTGTCACCCAGGATTCTTCACCCTTTAATTAGCCGCCGAAAAAGAATACATTCCCCTCACTGGAAGTTTCCGCTCCCATCGTCATAAAAAACCGGGCGCTAGATGATCCTATTGGAAGGCCTGGCTCGTACCATTGCAGTGTACAAGCACTTAGAACAGGATTCAATGACGGCTGGACAGACTTACCACAATCGTTTTGAGAACACTGGCACTTTGATACCCCAGGCACGAGAAGCGTACTCCCCTTTGAACAGCTGCGACTCAGTAAAGGGAGTAGGTCGTAATAGGATGGCCTCAAGGTCGCGGTAGCTTGCATGGGACCTCTGCTAGCCTGAGTTTGTCCATCTCCGGCGAATATCGGCACCGACTCAGACAGCGGTGTCGGCGGGTTGTCCAACTTTGGTGTCAGTATTTTGGTACGATTTTGGCAGGGAAAACTGCAGTCGAGTCGGCGACAATGTTCTCCCGAGATGGACAAACTCAGCCCAGCGGAGGTTCCATGCAAACCGATGTGATCGCAACTTACTAACCTTGAAGCGATCATATTCCGACACTAAAGTTGGACAACCTGTGGACACGGCTGTCTTGTTTTCAGCAGAGCAGCAGCAATTGTCTCTACAAACGATTCTCGTACATCGGTGTCCATATAGCGGTGTAAAACAAAATGGATCACCTGTGCATCGTCTTGATAGCTCCGCCGTATATTTGAGCTCCGCCAAACATTATTGAAGGCAATCGCGGGGATAACAGCGGACACAGTCCAAATTTAACGCCCAAGGTCATCATGTCAGCTTCGCGTGCTTGGGGGCGCAGACGATAAGTGGCGGGCGCTAAGACTAAGCATCGAGAATATGTTTCGATGGAAAGCCGCTGAAGAGGCTTGAAGAGGGTGCCAGTGAGCTTGCATACTACTGTAGAACTGCGTCTTGTTTGGGGATTCAATTACCTCTTGGAGATTCGCTTTGTACCGTTTCGCCGCCTCAGCAGATGTGAAGTTCTGCAGAAGTTCGTCTCGGAGACTGAAGTCAGGATGACCAATCGAGTCGTAGTATATGTCGTGACTTCGTAGGATGTGCAAGTTCGTCCAGTGATGGAAGATCTTCGTCGTTTGATGCGACAAATTCGTCAGATCAAGCCTAAGCGAACGAAAGCAGACGAAAGCTCGTAGGACTCAGCTGTCGCGTATTCGGAACATTGGGTAAGTTTGCGAGGAGGAGGTGAAAGTTCGTCAGAAGCCCAAATGGCTGATCCGTGATCGCGTTCGTGGACCGAATCGCGGTCTCATGCGCCCGTCAATTCTTTTTTCCTGCCACCATCATCCCCCACTCCCCGCACAGCGTCCGATGTGCCTCGAGTGTATGTAACCAGCCAATGACAGGCACCTCAATCCCTCACTGCGACAGAGAGTAATGAATGACTGGCAGGTCATTCATCGTACTTTTCGGCAGCAGAGACATCGGTATGCTCTCACTTTTTATTCATCCTATCGACTTTTCACCACAACAAGCACACAATGGTGCGTTCCAGCTGCCGGTGTGATAGCGTCGGCCACGTCAGCTACGTCACAAACTCTCGGTCTGGGGAAAATGACGCGGGGCGGCGCGCACCGGCGCGCACTAACGCGGCACTGACGCGGCATTGACGCGGCATCCCAAAAAGTTACTATAATCCTCTTGCCTTTCATTAATCACCTCCAAAGCACTGCAGGGTCAATATGGGGTACCATAGGACAAATGCTGGAGATGCCTGAGCTTAATCTTTACCCTTCACTCACTCAACTTGGGTTTTCTGTACGTTGTCCGGTTTAAATCAGGATTTACATGTATATAGAGAATGGCATACAAGTCAGTGACCCTATCGACACCTTTCCTACCAGCTAGGAGGCCTCAGAGTTTGTGTCTTGCCGCGCCGATGCCGCGTCAGCATGCGCGCCGGTGCGCGTCAATGCCGCGTCAGTGCGCGTCAATGCCGCGTCAGTGCGCGCCACTGCCGCGTCAATGCGCGCCGGTGCCGCGTCACTCCGCGTTAACGCGCGCCGGTGCGCGCACCCACTACAAAACTACCGGCATGAGGTATCACACAAGTTTTAGAAGGGGCGTAAGCATTGTTTTAGTCCGCACAAGTCTGATTTGTGGACTTGATTTTACGCTGAACAATGCTTATTGCCCCCACGTTGCAGGACAACACTGGGATGAGTTTTTTCGATGCTTCGAACCTCGTTCTTGATGGTAAACCTCATCTCGGTACACCTCTGGAAACTCTGGGAGCCTTATATTTCATATTCATTTCACTGACCGCGGAGCTCCCATCTTTGTGTGACCCGTCGCAACTTCCTACTACCTGATCTGAATGTGTTGTCTAAGACGCGGTTCCCATTCAACATTGAACGGGTTGAACTCGTTTCTCCGCGGTCGGAGGACTCCGCTGTCCGTCTGGTGTATGAGAGTTGTTAATAACTCTTTAATGCAGGGTTGAAAAATGTGCCGCGGCAGTCGCGGCATCTCCCCTGGCCCAACGAGATGTAAAAACTCATTCAGCCATTTAGGGTGCGTGGTGCAATAGTGAAGGCCAGATCCATGTCCAAGATAACCGAGAAGCGGTTTGCCCATAAAACTCAGCTGATATTGTAAGTCTGCCTTCCGAGTCCGAGGGCGCGGGTCGCTTCGTGCAGATTACTTATTCGAGTAGGCTCTTGGTTCCTCACTGCTGCTCCTTGGATCTGAGAGCAATCACTTGAAAAATACTCACCGAGTTTGAGCCGAGTTGATCTTGCGGACTGCTCGGCCTCAGGCTGGGAAGAGATCTCGACTTGGCAGTGCTCAATTTTCAAACTCTTCGATGTATCTGAATTTATTCGTCGATGCAATTGTATAATACAGCTCAGCTCAAACCTGCAGTAGACTCAACTTGATGACGTTCAACGAAGAATCAATGCCTTCGTTGGTTCAGCCTCTTTCAACTTCCTACTGCGTACTGGTTACTATTCTTCCTCTCGACGACCCAACTCTGCGCAAATTTCTCGCGTATACCGTGTCACTTACAGCTGAAATTCAAACGAAGCCATTCACCCTCCTCATAGGTAGCTACTCCGAAGGTGCCTTTCAACTATATTTTTTTTCCCTCTCAGCGAGCGGAATGTTGAAAAACCAAATCGGATAGAGTGTATTTACGATATTGAACATTGAGTCCATGGCTTCGAGGTAATTTCAACCGTGGGAAATGCCCTGGCGGTTCAAAGTTTTCGACCTGTATATGTACAGTGGTTCCTAAAATTCCATGTCAATCAGTCCTGTACAGGGGGGATGGTACAAGTCACCTTCCTTGATCTGGGGCGAATTTCCGGAGTGTGGTTGTATTCTCCAAGTTTTGCTGTGGAATTCAAACTGTAACTCTGAGTGGAATATCAGTGTACCAGCACCACAAGGAAACCTATTCTACGGTCAGGGATGAATATATTGACAAAATCATCACTCAGAACTGGAGTCCTGACTGAGGGAATCGATTAAATTGACGATCAGACTCGTCACGTCCAATAGACATATCTCAGTCTAAACGCCGTCTGTGTCGTCCCTGAAGTCGAGAATACCCTGTTTGACGAAAAAGAGGCGGCGCGCCAATGGCGCGTCAATTTACCAGTTGAGCCGAGGATCAACTTCCTGCAGAACTCAAGTTTCGCGTGGTGACCTCAAGTGAGTGCAACACCGGAGTTCGGGTTGCAAACTTGATCAAGCTGGAGAAGAATCCTGGTGGGGTGAGGTCAAAATGATGCATGAGTTCAGCAGGGGCCACCAGCTCGTGAGCTTCAAGTTAATGAGGTAGAGACTAATACCAATGTCATGGGCACAGCAGTAACTGATTGCTGACCACCCCGATGGTACATCGAGTTTAGGCGTAGTCGAACCATGGGAGGGGTCCATTAATTACTAGATCCAGCCAAGCAAGAAGGACACAAGATCTCAAGACATTAGTTGGGAAGTGCGTACCTTCGCTGAATTTGGTTGAACAGACTCCAGACATGATCGAAGCCGGGAACAACTCGAGTCAGGCTTGTTCCCCAAGCAGCAGGCTTCCCGTATCCACTTGTGTGCGGGGGTTTTTCCAGGGTTGGTTGAGTACAAGTACGGTTCAAAAGCATTGCTATTACCTTGCTGTGGCCGCAATGTGTAAGTCCAACTTGCTGAGCTATTCTTGAACTGCAGTTCGACTGATCATGCAATTCCTTCCGTATCTACGGCTTTCGGGTAACTTGGTTCCAAGCAAGACTTCACTTTCACCAACGATTTCTTCTGGTTCGATGCAATCCCAATGTAATCCCGAAAAAATTGAGTTACGACTTTTTGGCCTAAACTGATGTATTTGGACCTGAAAACACGCGCTGCGTTGACGGCACGGCGCGGGGAGCAGTTGTGAAGGAACTGGAGGCTGCGCGCCGATGCCGCGTCACTTTACCGGTAGTGCCGCGCCGGTCCGCGTCAGTGCCGCGCCAGTGCGCGCCGGTCCGCGCCGCCCCGCGTCATTTTTACCAGACCCCACAAACTCTCGATGCCCACGATGCGCTGACGCCAAGCATGGTTGCAATTCCTCGGTTTGGCGACCAGGCTTTGGATCCTGGTCTGTGTGACTGCTTTAATACGTTGCCGCAGCATCCCAACCCTCAACATAAGACAGTCGGTTCGATTATCTGACGTCGTCCCGCACGCAGTTCCCATAGCCTGCAACTAGTGCCCACTCGATCGACCTTTTCTGCCAGTTGGAGTGGGGGGGTCTGACACTTGTTGAATCTCAGTGCCGAGCCGGTTCTTTGATCTGCTTAGTGACCCTCCGGACATGGATTCGCGCCTCGGAGCGGAAGGCGCCAAGTTTGAAATGGTTGAATCTTGATGGGAAGTCGTACAGTTTCCGGATGGAATAGCTCCCAGAATTTATACTGTGCACTGCGTGAAGACTGTCCATCCGAGTTCCCGTTTATCTTGAGGTCTGAAATCGAAGCCGAAACATGTAAACTGAACCTGTGAAGTATTAGACAGTAATTGGCGTTCTCAATCGGCTCATAGGGTGACGAAGAGAGCTGCGGAGCGACCTTGCAAGTCGATAAATGGGGGGACGGAAACACGAAGAAAGTGAGGGCGTCCGACCCCCCGTGTCCTGTTCAACCTGGGTTTCCGTGTCAGAACACTTAATTTAAAAACCCAACAACTGATTGACTGAACAGCAATATCTCCGCACCCAACAATTCAACCGACCCTGAGCAAAGAATATCAAGTCGAGTTTCAACATCCCCGATATGCCCGAGTTCAAGGCCCTAACCTGGTAGATGGTTTTATAAGTACACCGGTACCATGGCATAACTTGTCCATTAAGCGAACCGGCCAAGCACCCTTGGACCTCGGGTGTGTGAGGGGGGTAAGTGAGCTGAATGGACCTGGGGATCTAACTTCCGAGTTGCATATAATATGCAATGCGGACTGAAACCGCCGCCCAGGGCAAGGTTGTTGAGGTTGAGGATCTGTAAATGAATAGATGGAGAGTCGGTGGTATGTCAATACAGCGAGAATTGATAAGGTTCAAGTTCAGGTCAACCGTGGCTTGAGTCCATGAGTTTAGTTCAAATACAGGCCGCCAGGCACTGTCGAAGCAAGACTTGAAGGTTCAACGAAAGTCAGTTCTACAATTCGTGACTGAATTTGAACCGGCAGTAACTGTGGCCCTCACGAGTGGTGAGAAAAACGACAGGGGCACAGCAGGAACCAACAAACACGCTGTGCTATGACACGCTCATGTAGACCATGGAATCGATGTTCCAGGAACTCACCTTGTTCAAATTATTGCTTGAGCCGGCCGTGGGTAACCATCCCAAGGGTGGTTGAATAGACAAAGGCCGAACGGGTGCCGAAGTCAAGTGAGGAAGGCGAGCAAAAATCTTGAGATGCAGTCGAGAGCAAACTCATGATGGGACTGAGGACGAGGGTAACATTGAGGCCAGGTTGAACGTAAAACTTAGACACCCGAGTCCAAACAGTGGTGGCTCAACGGTATCATAAATAAACGGACGGAAAATATGGCCTCCACCATCGAAGCAAGGATCCGTTCGAATGCGAAGGTTGGCTTAAATAATATTGAACCATCGTCAACAAATCCACGGAGATACATCGCTCGAACACGTAAAGTAGACTCCTCAAAGGGAGCGAATACCATGGACCACACTCAACCAATTCCTGGGATGCAATGGTGCCAGCAACGGGAGGGATTGAGCGTGGATCCAGATTGATGGCACTTGATCCCTCACTTTGAGTATCCCTTGTGCGGAAAAAATTGTGTGGCATTCTTTGGGAACCGGTTAGGGCTCTCTAGGGGTCCTTTATCACTCATTCAAAATTCACCCGTATGTGATCGAAGACGTGCGCAAATGTAGTCCCTAGTTGAGGAGTAAAGTGCGAGACAATGAGTACAGACATGCATTCTCTCTGGCTCTATTCCCCTGGGGACTTGCAACGAGAGAAATCGCGCAGTAAGTTGAACTCTTACCGGATCAAACCCGGAGCAGAAGTTTGCACAGAGATGTTCAACCCCTGTTCAACCTTTGCCGAGGGTACCTGGTGCTAAGTCTAGCACACGGGGTGCTCGCTTCACTGCTTCATCCGACGAAGTTGTTCACCTAAGATGCCAAATTTGGCATGCCAGAAGCATCTCACGAACTTGCACATCATCCGACGAACTCCCGCCATCCTACGAAGTGACGAAATATGTGGGGACTCTGACCAATCCCACCCTGCATACTTCTCCTTGCGCAACGTCGCAACCTTCTTGGCCCTTATTCTTCTCAAGTAGATCCTCTCCTTCTCTTTTGTATTCCCATACTCGACCTTGCCCATCCACTTAGATGTGGAGGACGATTTGATGATACATTGAGGATGTCCCTATGCCTTCGGCCCCACCCATCCCATCTTGTTAACTAATGGTGCACCAGCTGTCTTACATGGCGAGCATTTAGCCAGCCCACATAGCATTGTACCCTCACCCACCAGGGCTGTTGCCGATACTCCACGACCTCCTGGGGGCTCTATGTTGGAGCGCCAGTTGCTCCACAGAACACTGTTCATTCTGGTGTGCTCTATTTTTTCACCCAGGTGTTGAAGCTAATGCGAATTTAGGATCCTCATCAGGCCTTAAGCCTTGTTTACCGTTCACCGTTCACCGCAGAAATGAGACTACACGGGATGAACTTTTTTCTGTCGCCATCAGCCCCTCTCATTTATGTAACCCTGAAACAGTTACTATCACAAGTACGTCGGAATCCTACCTGAGCCATCCACTGGCTCTATGAATGTTTCCATCGAGGTTTCGACCATAAGTGAATTTGTCCGCGCTTTCAGGTTTTCTACTATCAACGACCTCAACAAATTGGCAGCGCTTCATTCATTGCCTACTGCGGGTTGGGGAACAAGCTACTTGAGTTTACAAGCACATCAATGCCTTCAATTCTGCCCTGGCAGGAGGAAAAAGTTGATGTTCCGGTGACTACTATGCAGTGACCATTGTAGTACTACCATAGAACGTGCACCCACGGCTGTAGAAGAACAGGTTCCCAAACTGCTTTGTGTTCACTTCGACAACACTTTCGGACAGACTGAACCTGGCACGGTGAGATCTTTCGAAAATGAAAATACCCAGCTTCTGATCAGCTTGTGTTCAAGGTAGGGTTCGTGTTGCACAAAAGAATATGATTAACAACTATCAGAGAGCCATTTGGAACTGATAACTCCTGTGTTCAACCGTGCCTCGGGTTCCACTTTGGCCCAAACATTGTTTGCGCACCAGGTGGACGTATTGGGACAAGGACTTTTTATGCTTAAGGAGACCGTGATGGTTGTCCGCTCTTTACCGCTTTATGCTTCCTGTACTAAGATTTTGTAGGAGATGGGCAAGAAGATCAAACCGTTGGTGACAGATGAGCGGTTTACCGCATTCGTGGATCTGGGGGATGTTATTATTCTGAAGGTTCGGATGAGACACCTAATGTGCCCCACTAACCCCTCTAGTTAGAGGCTGAAGGTGGGGGGGGTTCAGCCTCTAACTAGAGGACTTAATGCGATTTCACGGGAATCTCTTATATCCCTTATGTGGGGGACTTAGGAGATCGCCCAAGGCCGTCCACCAACTACAGCGGGCGGTGGCCACTACCTCTACGGCGGCCACCGCCCTCCCCGCCGCCCTCCCCGCCGTCTTCATTGCCTGTCGCCGCCGTCATCGTCACCGCCGCCGCTGCCATCACAGGTGCGCGCTGCCATCAAACCGCCTCCTCCATCACATCACGCATCAACAACACGTCCCGCACGTCACACCGCCACTCCCGCACATCACCCCGACGCCCCTGCCCGCCGTCCCGACCCCCAACCCCGACCTTATTAATTATTTTTTTTTCTATTTTTTTCTTTGGACGTTCTATCGTAGTTTTATTGTTTTCTATATGATTAAACACAGTGTATTCTGCAAAACATAACATGGTGGAGTCCACCAACTTCCGGTAATGCACTCACCTGTTTGAACGCCGTGACGCACGGCCTCAGAGCAGGTGATTTTAAGCTCAATCAGTTCGAGCATTAAAGGCTGCTGATATTTTACGCCCCCAACTTCAATTGTCCACCAACTACCAGAACGTCCACCAACTACCAAAAAGTCCACCAACTACCAAAATGTCCACCAACTACCTATGTATGTGCTACTCCGCCTTTTTTTGCCTCTTCCGTTTACCCAATTGCGCCATCATTGCCTCGCGTTTCTCCCGTGCTTCTGAGCTCTCTGTCCGATGCCCTCGCCTGGTGGTGAGCACGTTGTCGGCCGCTCCGTCCACCAACTCCCTTCCCCCGCCCTCGTCCTCTGCTGGTCTCTTCCGCTTCCCCAACTGCGTTTCTCCCGTGCTAGCATCAAAGACCCCCATCAGGTCATTCATCTTGGGGGTGGTGTTCTCCTTCTCCGCCTCGATGGCCGGCGTTTTGACAAGGGGCCTGGGTTTGGGCCTGGGTGGAGGCGGTCCAGCCGTGGCCTTTGGGGCAGCACGCTTGGCCTTTGAGGTGGCACGCTTGGCCTTCGGGGTGGCGCGCTTGGGCTTTGGGACACCCTTGGTCTTGGGCGCGCACCGTGCGGAAGTGGCTTTGCGGACGGGCTTGGTCTTGGGCGATCCGGCACGGGCTTTGCGGACTTTGGCCCCTGCTGTTTTCTTGGCTGCAGCAGCTGATGTCTTCTTGGCGGCCGCAGCTGACTCGTCATCGTCCTCCTCCTCCTCCTCCTCCTCCTCCTCCTCCTCCTCGTCCTCCTCATCCTCCTCGTCCTCATCCTCCTCCTCCTGTTCGCCATCGTCATCCTCACCGGTGTTGCTCACTGCATCCTCCCCTTCCTCCTCAACATCCTCCTCACCCTCATCCTCACTAAGGTCCACGGTCTCCTTCGATTTAGCTGGATGGGCGCCCCGAGATTTCTTTGGGTCTTGAAGCCGGCCGCCACCGGCCTCGTCCATTGCCGCAGCGTGCTTTGACCGTTCGGCGGCTGTCATCTTCCGCCAGTGCATTTTGCTAGTCACTAACGCGTCAACGGTGGATTGGAGGCGGGCTAGAGTGGTGATCTTGGTGGGGTTGATGGGCGCTTTGGCGTCGACGAGCAGGCCAACAAGTTCGACACCAAGGAGGTAGCATATCCCGTAGTCATAGTGCTTGTAGAACATTTTAACGTCCTTGCGGCCGGTGATGAGCTCTGGAGGAGGAGTTGGTGGACGGAAGTTAGTGGACGGAAGTTGGTGGACGGAAGTTGGTGGATCACGAACTCAGGCCGTCCTCTGTCAGCTTTACTATCTCCCGTCGTACTGGGGAGCAGTCAGACACTACGCATGAATTGCAGGCTATGCCGCGTACTGGGGTCTCGCATGGAGCAGTACACCTCGTACCGCCATAGAAACTCCACCACTGAGATCTTGAAGACATCCGTTAAGAAGTCGGCAGCTGCACCAGTGTAAAGGCACTCGGCACGCGCGGCATCCTTGATATTGCCTCGGGTGATGAACGCAAGGGAGAGGACCCCACAACGCTCCCGGAGACCCTCGAGCTTTTGCGGTCGTTAGTGGAGAGATAATGTGTAGGTAGACAGCTCACCATAACCCGAACCTTGTCGCAATTCCGCTGGACGTCGCCCATGTTGGCCAGGTTAGTTTTTCGGACCCGCACGTGCTTCTTCCCCCGCTCGTCCCCCATATCCTTGCGAAGGTCTTCCTTCTCGCTGTCGGAGAGGAAGTCCTTGAAGGCGTCGCAGCCCGCCTCTTCCATCCGACGTGCAATCTCCGCACGCGCATCGTCTAGGTTCGCATCTCCACCCAATGATCAGATATATTTTACACTGTGGTCGAGCAACTTACGAGGATCTTCCTCTTTGAGCTCTTGTTGCACTTTACTCACATAGCCATTCCAGTAGTTGGGGGCCCGCGAGGCGCTTGCGTACGCTGAGCTGGTCATTTGCCTCCGAATCCACTCTTTGCTCATGCGGTTGTCCTCAGATTGGCTGTCCCAGATGTCCTCGATACGCTGGTCCCTGTACTCGTAGAAGTCGTCAATGAGCTGGAGAACGGCGGTCTTGTTAGCCTTTCGACCACTGGTCATGAGGGCTTTGGTGTTCGCCAGTGCGTCAGAGCCGACTGGCCTCTTGCTTTTTTTGGCGTGAGTGGAGATGCGATTGTTAGTGGCCATAGTCCCACAAAATATCGACGACGAGTGTGGTAGAGGATGAGTTGGGAGTGAGACGTGCGAACAGTAAACATCATCACATGTTCGCCAATCACAGCGCTGGGTCCACCAACTTCCATGTTGTCCACCAACTTCCATTTTTGTCCACCAACTTCCATTTTGTCCACCAACTTCCTTTGTCCACCAACTTCCCAAGCACAATAGATTTATTGCGGACTCTACCGACGGGTTTTACTACATCTAAACAAGGCGATGCTTTGAAGGCGCGCACACCCATCTAAACTCCGGCGGATTCCCTTGACCCGCCGTGCGTGCCACAGTTCTTTGCTGGGCACTTACTGGTTGGGGTATGATGGCGTTTGGCGGGCGTGGGGGATATGGGAGACGCCCTCGAGGCCATGGCAGAGGCGCTCATGACACGATCAATGTCAGCGCCGGTCATCCACGCCGACGAGGCGATACCCGAGCCGCTTTGGAATATATTATCCTCCGTTACACCAGCTTTCGTCTTTGGTTGGGGGGAAAATCCCAGAGCCTCACGGACCTCCTCGTCGATATCCTCAGCCTTGAGCAGGTCAAAGAAACCATCGAGGTTGTCGCTGTCGAATTCCGCACTATCGCGGCATCCACTGCCGACCGGGGCGGGGGCAACTTGAAGTGGAGTTTGCACGCGGGCTCGATCGGCACGCAAGAAAGCCTCCATTTGTTTCTTATCTAACTCCTCCTGAGACGCGGGGGGTAGTTTGTGCCGCGATGACTCGGTAGGCGTTGCGCTCTCAAAGGGTAGTTTGTGCCGCGATGACTGGGTAGGTGTTGCAGTCGCGGTCTTCGGTGTAGCGCTTGTGGTCATCAGGAGGCGAATGGTCTGCATGGCGGTGGAATGGTGGACGAGGCAAACACGGAGGTTGATGGACAGAATCACGTGATGAATGATCATGGGTGGAAGTTGGTGGACATGGGAGTTGGTGGATTATGAGCAAAAAAAAAAAGTGTTGTATTCATATATGTATCTACAATTAGGGTCTCACTATCTGCATTTATTTCAGTCTATTCGTGCTGCAACTATGGCCGCCCGAGCAGCCGCCCGAGCGTCGCGTCTCGACACATGCACACCAGTAACAAAAAATATCCCACTATTGAAAGCGCGGCGCCATGTTCCGTCCTTCGCCTTCTGCTCACGCTCCGCATAGTCCTGTGGGGTCCAGGGCATCTGCGGCAAATCCCACCAGCCCTCTGGAAGGGGATCCATGCCCGACGAAGGTGCCGACACTACCGCACTCGCTCCCTCCTCGAAACCCTCCGCCATCTCCTGCTTGATTTGCAGAATCTCGCCCGTCGACCGCTGCTCACCCGCCTTGTGGTCGTAGATGTCGAGGTTTGTCGGGGCGGTAGGCTTGTACAGCAGCGGGTCGAACCGCTGGTCGTACTGCACTGACCCCCGGAAGGCCCGGAGTGCGGCGGCGTGGACCTTAAGCCTGAGCTTCGCAAGACGGGCGGCCTCTTCCTGCTCCCCGTCCTCGAGCTCCTCTTCCGGTGTGCCGTAGTCGAGGACCTCCTCTGCCTCTGGGGTACCGTAGTGGAGGAGAGGAGCGAGGGCGTTGCGCTCGGGGCTCACGGGGAAAGGGCTAGGGCTCCGGCTGGGGCGGGTATAGATGTCCCCGAGGGTAGGGGTAGCGGCGCGACTGGCGAGAGTGGGTATGATGGAGTCGAAGGCCTTGGGGGGAGTTAGTGCACTGTGTGGAAGTTAGTGGACACGATAGTGGGTGGGTGCACTACGCACCGTGGAGGCTCCTCGGTGTCGAAGAAGCCATCTGAGTCCCAGTCCTCCTCCTTCATCCCCTGTAGGCCAAAGGGCGCTGGGGAATCGGATGGGAGTAGATAGGGTAGACTGTCTGGAAGTTGGTGGACGCGGTGGTGATGGAAGTTGGTGGACGCACGGTATGAACCCATCGGGGTCGAGGTCAATGCTCTCGGCATTCTGCTCCTTCTCCGCACTGCGCTCCTCCGGTGAAACGTGTGCTCGGGAAACAGACCAAAATGCTACCTAATGCTAAAGACGACGAGCAGAATGCTTCGCAGGCTAAGCCTAATCCGAAGAATGGCTACACCAACTAACAACTACTAACCAAATCTAACACCTTCACACCCCTTTCAAGGTCTATATTCGCCGACGAGTTGTGATTGCTTGTCCAAGATTACACGAATGTACTTCCAAGGACGAGGACCAGAGTTCGAGAGCAAGTTTGTTTGTATGAGTTGCGTGCTTAGCACAAGTTTTGGCTCGAATAAGAGTTGAACAGAGTTCTGAACGCCTTAGTCGCAGTTTGTTAGATTTTAAAGCCTCACAGCTATGTAGCGTCCGATTCTCTTTGTCTGGGTCAAGTCTGTGTTCTCTTTGTCTGAAACTCGCTATGTCTGGTAACCTTCTCTTTGTCTGGAACTCTCTTTGTCTGAAACTCTCTTTGTCTGGTAACACGGTGAGGTTGTGGGTTTTATGGGTTGACTTATAGTCCGAAATCCGATTCCAAAACGAAACTTGTTATTATCAAACTAAACTCGTTATGTGAGTTAGCCTTAGCTGAACAAGCCCTAGAATTCCCCTGGTACGCGGTGCTTTATTGCTACCTGCTCTTTTAGGGAGGATCCAGTGCCTATCCTACTAATTCTACCCTCCTTTTATATCTACTCAAAACGTATTACATGTGCGCTATTATGCTACTGCGGGTATCTATCCGAGAATTATTAAGTACAGTAGCGTCAGCTCAATACAGTTGTGCAGGCTCAAACATTATCCCAACCCCTAATAAGCTATTTAGTTGCGGAACATGTTGTCAGATCGGTTCCTAATTCGATCGCCCGGTTGGTAAGCTCTTTTCCTTGAGCCTTAGGCCAGTATCTGGTAATGCCCCCAGTGGTCGAAGCCTTATCCTGAGATGTTCAGAGCTCGGGCTTCTTGTGGACACCCCAAACTCCCAATTTGGTAAGTTAGTTCGCAAGTTAGACTCGCATCATCAATATCATGCTTATTTATAAGTGACACTTGATCGGTGTATTCCCAAGACCCTTTGGCCGTTTAGCCGCCTTGGCTGGTATTGAATACCTTGTCTAAGGCATGGCCTGGTCATGTGACGAACGCGTCGCGTCTTGGTTGTAAACATTATTCAACAATTCGAAAGGTCCGTCTAAGGAGAAACTTCCTTAGACCAATAATCAACAGAGTGCGCCTTAGCTTATCCCTTAGTAAAGTAGAACCCCAAAGTGGCTTCTGAACCAATATTCAGCCTTGCCCAAGCGGTACCCGCCGTCAATCCCTTATCCAGTATGTGCAGTTTTCTGGTAAGTGAGCCGCGAACGGGTTGCGGCTTATAGCCTTGGTATGTCTTTTGACTAACCGTGCGGGATACACGTTAGTCCTCATTTTGGATCATGTGCGCGGTTAAAACACCGAAAAACGCATATTTCGGCGTGTTTCGATTCACGGCTTATCATCTCCCCCAAATTTTTAATATTGACTGCCCCCAGTCAACCAGTTGCTCTGTTTATTACTTAGCTTGGTATTTCCTAGCTATTTCCCTGTTCGATTCATTCGACTTGGGCTTGGGTACATGTCTAAGCCATTATTTGGCCTAAGCATGATGATTTGTATCATCCGCGCCAAGTCACATGTATGTTTATCCGACGACTCCGCGCCCGCGGAAGCAAAATAGGCGCCCACACCAAGACTTTGATCGGGGTCTTGATTAAGCGGTTTCTGACCGTTTAAGTCAAGCTAAGCCCCTGTCCCGTGCGTTCATTATATTCTCCATTGAATTTGCTTCCCGTTGACACCCAAGTCCGTCTTCCAAGAGCCCGTCCTAGGCCCTCGCCGTACAAAATAGCCTAGCCGCTTAGCCGCGTCCTCAGCTAAAAGCGTGACTTAGCACTATTTTTGGTATGTTTAAACTTTATTCGAAGGCGAGAATCTCTCGCTTAGAGTCTTCTTAGTGCCTGGCTGCGCGTTGAGTCATGACTCAAAACCGCAGCGCCCCGCCACTCTCACGCCCCGTTTCTCTCCCTTCAACCACCACCATCTCCCGTTTCCCCCCAACTCCGTTTTCTTTCTCCACCGCCAACAACCCGCTCACTACTACTGCAATGTCTTCTGCTCCACCTCATCCTATCTGGTCGGCATTCAACCACAAAATGGCGTCCGCCCTCACAGGCTACTTGCTCGAACCCGAAAGGATCGTCTCCGCGACTAAGCCCGAACTTTGGCAAGCCGTCGCCACTGCTTTCCCAGTCCTCGTAAGTCCCGTTCCACTCCAAATCCTTAGTCTGGTTTTTCCTTGGCTAATGTCTCCGTCTTTCTTAGCGTTACGTTCGTCAACAGGCGGAGGAGTTCAACGTCCCCGCGTCTTTTACGCGATTCCTGCACCCTCTCCGGTTCATACTGCAAAAGCTCGACGTGGTCCCTTTTACTTGGTGGGAGCTCGCGCCGATGGCTGTGCGTCTTTTATTTTCTTTCTCCCAAGTCCCCTGACTAAGCCCATTGCTCTTTACAGGAACCCGACCTCACACCGTTGGACAAGGGGTTCGAGATCCCCTTCATCGCCCCACCCAAGCTCCAGACTTTCGCCGACGAGGTGACGTTCGCCCAAGCGTACAGTATCTCGGCTCAACACCCCTTGGACGGGGTTGACTTCGTGTCCCCCGACAACCGTCCTGGCGGCAAGGCTGATGTGGCGAAGAGGGCACCGGGTGCTGTGCACCTCGGTCCTCCTTCGTCCACGCCGAGTCCTGCCAAAGTTGGCCCTCCCGTGTCGACTCGCGCGTCCACGCCGACGCCCAAGCCCAAATCCAAGGCTAAGACCAAGGGTATTGTGGCCACTCCTGTTCCGACTCCCGGCGCGGGTCCTTCCATGTCGCTGCGCACGCGTGCCGCGGCCGCTTCTCCAAGTCCTGAGGGACCGGCGGTCTCTAGCCTCAAGCGCGGGTGGTCCCCGGAAGGCTTAGCCCGTTTGCCCACGGTTAGTCCTCTTTCTTTATTTCATATCTTTTTGTGCTTTTCTAACTCCACTTCCTTAGCCTGTTCCCGCCTCCAAGGCCCCGGCCAAGAAGAGAGCCCGCGTCAAAGTGGTAAGTCTCTTCTTGCGTCCCATTTCTTTTAGACTAACGGTATCCAGGAGGAACCCGCACCCGAGTCCGACGACGACGACGAACGGGTCCGCGTCAAGCACATGCCCAACCGCCCTGCCGGTTCCGTCGTCCCCGAGTACAACTACTCGGTCAACAAGCCTTCGGTGGTCAATGCCTTGGCCAAGGCTCTCGATGCCGCCTTGAAATTCAAGAATCGTATCTCCAGCGGTAAGTGCTTATTACTCGCTCCTCTCTCTATCCTTGGGACTCATTTATTTCGCTTAGCCGAGATCCAGGCCAGCGACACCGGATTCAACGTTGCCGCCGACGTCCCCACCGACAACGGCTTGTTATACGTTATCCGCACCAAACCCAAGAAGCCCGTCGCGCGGTTCTTTTCCCACATCGCGCCCTTCTCAATCGCGCGCCAGACCAAGTCCAAGGCCAAGAAGGAGGACGTCGAGAGGGAGCCCAAGTACATGCCCCTCCCCAAGATCCCTTCCGAGCCCATCCTGGAAGTGGATTTGGCGGACGCCGGTTTGGTGAGTTCCCTGTGCCTTCGATCTATTTTCATTTGCTAACTTTCCCTTAGCCTCCTTCTTCTTGCGTCATGTGTATTTTGCGCAACGTCGCTTGCACACGCATTGGTTTTGGCGCGTCCTGCGTCCAGTGCCAGCTGTCCGAGCCGAAGCTCTGCGACCACGTCAAGACCATCGAGGAGCTCATCATCTTTCCACTCGGAGATTGCGCGCAACTACGCGATGACCTCCGACGGTAAGTGTTTCCTTAGCCGCAAACTTTCCTTAGCCGCTAAATTTTACTTTAGTCACTGAGGTGATCCTCTCCGAATTCGTTGCCTCGGCCAAGCGCGCCCAGACCGCGGGGATGCTCTACCGCGAAGCCTCCGACGACTTGCGCGTCCGCTTCCGCTGGTTCATCGCCCACGTCTTCAAGTGCATTCGACTCATGGGCACCGCCAAGTTCTTCGAGCGTTTCGCCGGGGCTGGGGCTTCCTTAGCCGTCCAGCGCCATGTCCAGCTCCTCATCGAGCAGTTCAACTGGGCCGAACGCCCCGACGCTACTCGTGGTGACACCGTCCCCGTCGACTACACCCACCTCGACGCCGAGAGGTTCTTCTCGACGAGCTTCAACGCGCTCGAGGTCGACGACTTCTTCAACTTGGACCCAGAAGATCCTTTCGGCGTGATCGCGGTCGGTATCGACGAGTCGAGCGTTCCAACGGTCTACTTGGACCCAATGCCCACCGTTCGTCGTCGACCCAGTCAGCTTCGTTACCCGCCCAACGACGATGGCCCATCTCTATCCAAGATCAACGACGCTCCTTCCGACACGGAAGTCGAGCCGGAGGATGAAGACGGCGAAGTTGGGTCGGAGGGCGGCGACGAGGAGGCGGTGGAGGGCAACGGCACCAAGGCCGCGGGCGAGGACGACGTCGAGATGGCCGATGCGGGCGGCGAGGTTCTCGAGGAGGACAGGGAGGAAGCTCCCCAGTCTTCCAAGAAACCTTCGTCGCGTCGTTCTCTGGTCACTCCAGAGAACCAGCCCCGTGCTGTCAAGAAGTCCACTCGCGGGAAGTCCAGCCGCCGCCGTGGCCGCTAATCCCTTTTTTTTTTTTTTCTTTTATTTTCATCATGAATCATCCCAACGCGCGTACTTACCCTTAGCCATTCAGTAGCCACTTTTACATATCCATTGTAGATATAAAGTGTTCCATTACTGTCTTAGCTTAGCATAGTACTTTTTATCTCTCTTGTAATTTCTTGCTCGACTCGAATCGAATCGCCCCAGCTTGGGCCAATTATTTGCTCGACTCCATTTCTTTGTCCAAAGTGTGACTTTCCTGGCTAAGCTCCAAATGAAATTTTCCTTGGCTAAGCTTTTTGCGCCCGAATTCTGTTAAGTCCAGCTTTTTCCGCTTATCCAAAGTCAACCGTGAGACCCTGCGGAACAGGCCGGTAGACCCGCCCGATCATTGGTCCGATCAAAAGACCGCTCATTTTTATGGGAGACCTTTTAGCCGTTTCAAGTCGCATGGCTGAGGTACTTTATACCCTGTCGCTGTCATGATTTTAAACAACGGCTAAGGCTTGGCCTGGCTCTGGCTCGGAAATGGACCGTAGGGTGGTGTATTTTTATCCTCCCTCCTTGCATGTCCCATACTTTAACCGCCGTTCCGTTACATCCTTAGACATGTATGTG